>PVJN01029323.1:0-26415 GCA_004026805.1 Lasiurus borealis | reverse complement strand
ATCCCTGCCATTAATTACCTAGTTACAGCTTTGTTTAGATCCTGTTAATTTGAGGGCATGTTTTCCTTGGACAGCTTCTTGTCTGTGTTCCGAACTACAGCCCGATGTTTGTAAAAATCCCAAAGGGCAGGGAATAGTAGGCTCCTTATTTTCTGAAAGGTTTAATGGCAAGGAAGAGACTATCAACATTTCTATCTTCTATCTGGAAGGAAATGGACAAATGCTTGTTTGGGGTGGTTCATTCTTCACTTCAAAGTATGCAAACCCTAGTGTGTTGAATGAACCCTGACTTTGAATACTTAGCCAAAAGATTACCTAGAAATAGAATGACATTTATCTCTGTGAAACCATGAGTATCAACCAGTAAATGACTGGTATCTAGACCCTGAGGCCAGAGTCCAAAATGCTTTAAAACTGCTTGGTAGATGTACTTAATGGCACTGAACTGTGCACTTAAGAACATGTAAGTTATGTTATGCATATTTTACCTTGAAGTAAAATAAATAAGTAAGTAAATAAATAAATAAATACCTGCTTTTTGGCAGCTGCAGTACTTTGGTCAGAGCTGAAACACCGTAGGAATGGGCTCTGTGGTCTGCTTTATTTTGAATGAGATTGCTTTCGCCCATAAGGCATTATGTAGCCTTTTAAGAACGAGTGACTGGGAGCACAGAGAACCTTAATTAATCGCAAGATGAAGAGACTGCTTTGCTGCCATCAGGGGCACATTGGGAAGTTTGGGATGAGAAAAGAGACCTGTCTTGAAAATGATTGATTCTAAACAACTATAAACACTTTCCCATGAATGTAACAAAAGAGGAGGGGAATAGGGTCTCATGATGACTGGAATAGTAGCTCTATTATTCCTCTGATTTTCAAATAGTAGCATTGAAACCCTCCATGACTAGAAGCAGCATTAAGTAAATTACCCTAATCTTGGGTATCTGGCAGCAATTAAGTGTCCAAGCACAACTTGCTTTACCAAATTAAACTCGACTCTGACCCTCTGCTTTCCTGTTAACTTCTGTTCTCCACCCAGTCCACTTTTGCTATAAAACTCTTGACCAGTGACTCCACTAGCTCTTTCAACTTCTCTACTGGAGTGTTAGGTAGGGGGAACCTTTTTGAGGACTAGACCGTTCTCAAACTCTGCAAACATGTTACCGTGAGGCATAGCTGCAATATGAATTTTAGGATAGAAAAAAGAAAGTGTGAAACTAGCCTTATCCCAAGAAAGCTCTGAACTTAGAACTCTGACTGGGAGATGCATCTTTTTTCCTTACAACTGTGCACCCCTGTGGTACTTATTCCTACCATCAATTTCAGGCACCATGGTTCTAGCAGTACCTTTCTCATTTTTAAATTTAGCATTTTCCTTTAAAAAGGCAAGAAAATATAGGAACTTAGGAAGCGCTAAGGTAAATTTAAAATAAAAAAAACAAACCCTAATCTCAGAGGTAAGAAAAATTTGGAATTTTTTTTTTTTCTAAAAATGTATTCTTGTATGAAGTAAAGATTTTTGCCAGAAATAGCATAGGTAAAGCAGTCTGGTGTGAAAGGTGTGTCTTTAAAATCTCAACTTTGAAAAATAAGGTTTCTTTGCTTTCTTCTTGACTAATGGTTTTGTCAGAATAATCATTTGAATAAAAAATGAAATGCGTTGAAGTGTATGGGGGAGTAGAGAACTTTTCTGTGCCTTGTACGAACTGGTGATACTGATTATAAACTGAATGATGCCAAGTTCTACCAGTTTTCCCAGGATCCAAACACTAGCAAATGTGGCTAAAGCCATAGAGCTCTACTGATAAAATCATGAAAGTGGCCAGAAATGATCTAGATTGTTTAATTTTTTTGAAATGTTATATTTATTAGATCTTAGCACCCAGAAGTTAAGCAGTGTTGAATTTCACACATAGCATTTTATTTTTAATCTTAGGTTGAAGAGAAGTCATAGTTGAAGAATGACTTACACAATTTTCACTGGCCTTTTTTTTTTTTTAATTGATGGGCAAGGAGGGAAGCTAGTAAGATGATATTGAATTAAAGCTAAATTTTATTAATTAAATTCAAATGAAAATAACTAATGTAACTTAATGATTTTCTTTCTTTTTTTTTTAAATCTACATGTGTATACCTTCTGTGAAGCTTCTCTTTAGTGCTACTTAGGCTTAAAATATAGAATAAAATATCTCTTGCCACTAAGAGTAGCAGTGGGTATTAGCAGTGATTTTCTCCTAGTAAATGTTACATGGACATGTTGGAGGACGTGACCAGAATTTTTATTGTCATGTTCCCTATCTTAAAATACAGTTATTATGAAATTAATGTATTAAATAAGCCTTAGTCACAATCTAGGTAATGTGATTCTTCTTATAATCAGTAACCTAATTAAAGGCTGGAGGGCTTCAGCTATATACCTTGTTTCTGAACAAAGATAGCACCACCACAGAAATTGTATACTTGTAACATTAGTATATTTTTAATTAGTGGTAGGGTATATGTGTGTGGTGATCAGTTTGTTTCATCTTCAAACTTTGCACAACAGTCTCCATTGTGCATTTATTTGGATGTATTAAATAATAGTACACTAACTTGGTTTCTATATTTTCAGAATTTATTATGATTTAAACTGAGATGAGTTGAAAATTACTTTTTCACTGTGGAATAAGCCAATTACCAAAATAAGCAAAAATGAAAGATAGTACGAAGCAGGTTTAATCTACTAAATGTGAAGGAAATAATCTATAAATACGCAAATGGAAAATCCTACTGCTAAATTCAGATGAGTTTACTGAAGCTGGCCCAACACAGTCAACATTGCTTGGTCAAATGATTTATCAAGGGTACATAAGAGTAATAAAATTGAATTTTTTTAAATATGTTACTGTTGTTCAACCTTTTGAATTTCTTTTAATACATTTGATTGTTGACCAAAATGTCTTATAGTTGGGGCACAGTGGTTTTTGTAACTAGCATAGACATTAGAGTCAGATAGACCTGACTTTTAATCCCAGCTTATTCATTCACTCCCTTTGTGAGCTAGGGCACATCACTTACTGTCTCTGAACCTATCATAGAAGAACATGTGGAGGAGGCTTGCTGGAGGTGAGCAACGGCAGACGAGGGAGATGGGGACGTCTGTAATAGTGTCAATAATATTTAAAAAAAAACATTTGGAAAACTTGGACATTGTCCTGATAAAAAAGGGGTGGGGTTAAAAAATTCTCATATGATTAATTGTTACAGCCTAAATATTTATTGATTTGGTTTTTTAAGAAAGTACAAGGAAAAGTTAATTCTGGTCATAAAAATTCAAAGGATAATAGCTACACTTGTTTAATCTGAGGAAGAGGAGACTTGGCATGTTTTGGAGATGGCGCCGGAAGCTAAGAAAGGAAAATAAGACAGGATGTACAACTAAATAACTTTCTAATGTGTGTAAGATTATTCTTAAAAATATTAGTGGTGAGGTGTAATTGATATAAATAAACTGCACATGTTTAGAGGGTATATAAATTTATATACCCATCAAACCACCACCACTGTCAAGGTAGTGAACATATTATAATCCATCACTCACAAGAGTTTCCTTGAGCCCCTCTGTCATCCCCACTCCCATTACCACGCAGTGTAGGTTACTGTAGGTTAATTTGTATTTTCTAGAATTCATATGCTACAATTGACCCTAGAACAATGCAGGGTCCGGGGCAATGCATATAACTTTTGATTACCCAAAAAACTTAACTATAGTCCCTTAGTATCCCATGGTTGGTTCTAGAAGCTCCTCAGGTACCAAAATCTGAGGACATTCAAGTCCTTTATATGAAAATTAGAGGCCTGGTACACAAAATTTGTATGTGAGGAGGGGGGGCGGGGACGGGGTGAGGGGGATGGTATCTCTCAGCCCGGCTTGTGCCCTCTTGCAATCCGGGACCCATCCGGTAGGGAGGGTCCCTAGGCCTGACTAGCGATCAGGGCCTATTAGGGCTTTCCTTCCTCCCGCTGCTGGCATGAAGTAAAGGTCTAGAATTATTCACGCACAGGTCTTTGTCTGCACATATGTTTTTATTTCTCTAGGGTAAACACATAGGAGTGGAATGAGTGGGTTATATGGAAGGTGTACATTTAACTTTTTAAGAAACTGCCAAATTATTTTCCAAAGTGACTGTTTCATTCTATATTCCCACCAGCAGAGGATGAACAGTCCTATGGTCCCAATATGCTAGCCAATACTTGGTATGCTCAGTCTTTCTTTTTAATTTTACTCTTCCTGGTGAGTATGTAGTGGCAACTCATTGTGGTCTCAATTTGAACTTCTTTATTGACTAAGGATGTTGAGTATCTTTACCTATGTTTGGTATTTGCCATTCATATATCTTTTTTGCTTAAGTGTTGGTTCAAAGTTTGACCCAATTTTTCATTGGGTTGTTTTCATATCATTTAGAACATATTCTGGACACAAGTCAAAAGGTTATTGTTGTAGACATAGTCATTTATTTCCCTGGCATGTAGAAAAACAAATTTAAGTTGCATCAAGAGAGTGTATAATTATACTTATGGAAGTACTTTTTGACTACAACACTAATGTGGGCATTGGGCAACCAAAGGAAGATATAAAACTTTTCCTGAAGGTATTTAAAAATAGGGCTGGCAGTGGTCTGTTTGGATGCCATAGGCATGCTGATGTACAACTCAATTTACCTAATTGCAGTCTTAATTTGAGAAAAGAATCTTCCCTGCTAACATCTCGATAGCCATTTCTCTTTCGTGCTATTTTTTTCAGGCCAAAAACACAATTTCTTGGAATTTTCCAAAATTTTCCATGTACTTTGTTTTTTAAAATTCATTCTTTCTGATTTTTAGCTTGAAGTGTTGCTATGAAATCTAAGGAGGGTAACTCCGAGGCATTAATTAGCTCTAGCAAAAATGAATTGCAGTCTCTGGAAAGTAATCAAATTAAAAGAAATGCTCAAATTTCTCTCATCCTGCAGTAGCACAAATCATCGCTTTAACTGATAATATTGGGAGGATTCATTTACTCTCTGTAGAGGCAAAATAATTAACTAGATTCTTGAGAAGAGGTTCTACATGATTAAAGGCGTTGGGGTTGTTTTAGCCCACAAAAGGGAAGCTTAAGGGGTGACTCAATGACAGGACTCCAGTATAGTTAATGAAGGGTTTTCCTGTGTGTAGAAAACACTGGTCATTTGTTCTCCAACTTTAGAGAGGCTTAAACTAGAGAAAATTGGCTTCAACCATAGAAAAATTGAGTGTGGTTAGCATTAGACATAAAACTTTTATTATTGGCATCAATGTTATTAGATTAAGCGATGGAACAACTTAAGAAAGGTCATAAAGATATTTTAAAATAAAAGAGATAGCTGTCTTCCTAGAATATTTAAATATCCATTGAATTATAGGATTTTGTTATTGAAGGGGACCTTAGAGATCAATTATTCCAATTGGCTTTTACAGATGAGGCTGTGAAAGGACATTATGTAATTTGCCTGTGGCCACATTGCTAGATGCTAATATTTTCACTTGAGGATCTTTTAAAAGTAGCCTCGCTTAAGATACACCCAAGGGCTCTGGCCAGTTTGGCTCAGTGGAAATATCATCAGTCTGTGGGCTGAAGGGTCCCAGGTTCGATTCCGGTCAAGGGCACAAGCCTGGGTTGCAGGCTCAGTCCCCAGTGTTGGGCATGCAGGAGGCATCCAATCAATGATATTCTCTCATCATTGATGCTTCTATTTCTCTCTTCTTCTCCCTTCCTCTCTGAAATCAATAAAAATATATTTTAAAAAAGATACACCAAAGGGACTATGTAAGAGTTTCTGCTTCAGATTTACTCCTCCAAAATAGTCATCTAAAGCTGGTGATTATGTGTATTATTTTTTCCTAAGCCCTAAAAGATCCTGCCAAATGTCTGCTTTTTCAAGAGACCTGTATGTGTCTTTTCTTGTCATTAAAAATGTTAAAGATTTTTACTCTTGGACATTTTGAACTTGTCTTTAAATAAATACTATACTTTGAAAGATTGCTGATAATTCCACCCAGGTAATCGATATTGATGGGGGACAGCAGAGGATGCTGCCACAGTCTTTGGGAGCCTATCTCAGTTTAACATGGGTGCTTCATCAACCTTTGGTGGTGGCTGTACTGCAAAGACTACAATTTTGGTGGATGACTTGGGGTCAGTTATTATATCCTGGTGACTAATTTGCTTTTCTTAAAGGTAACACATGATAACATTTTAGGTTTTGTTTTGTTAAACACTAGTTAGAGAAGTAAGAAACATATTCAAACCACCAACTCATTGTGTATGGAATCTACAAATATGAGTTTTAACCATTGGAATTAGTGGGATAATTGCTTATAAAGGATTGCACAGCCATTAGTATAACAGAAGAAATTTCACAAAGCACTTTGATTGTGGTTACATCTTATTTGGTAACTAAACATTCTGTGCATGTTCCCACTAGACAAAATCCTGCATATTTTTGCATACTTATTTAAGGAGTTTGAGTACTAGAATTGAGTAAAATGGTTGAAAGCACCTAGCACATTGCCTGACACGTAGCAGACACTCAGAAAATGTTCTTACCTGCAATCCCTTTTTCCTTTCTTGGGTTTTAACCTGGGTATTGGAATCTTTCAGAAATGTAGCATATTGTTGTCAAAGAGAAGTTCATAAAATTGTTCATGTTTTAAAGTGTTTACTTTAAAATTGTCATCAGTGTATGTTGAGCACTCACTCACAGGCTGCTTAGTTTTTACAAGATTTTCATGTCTTTTCAGAAATTGTCACCTGTAAAGTCAAGTTCTGTGGGTCTAAGAAAGGCTTACTCAGCATCTGATGATTTGTTAGGCCAGTCTGGGCTAGATTTAGAGTGCCTTAACTGCCAAAATGAGAAATTTGTATTTAATGTGGTAATAGAGAGCTATCAGAAATTCTGGAACATTTGAAGGCTAAAAATAAATAAAACCTTTTAAAAATGGGACCAAAAACCCTCCACACATTTCTTTATAAATCTTCCCTTTAAAAAGAAGAGGGTAAGTTCTCTCTATATCTTAATGTAGTTTCTTAAATTGACCGTCCAGCCTGTGTTTGTGAACTGAAAACCACTCACTGTAAATCTGGAGTCACATGCTCTGCTGGTCAGTGGGATGAGTTTCAGCTGAGAATGAAATCACTTCGAGAACGTGGCCTTTGAGCCATCACCACAAGGAGACCCAGCACGTTCAGGACTGTTTTCTTTTCTGCAAGGGAAGACATGCTGAGGCCAGGTATTACATTCAACCCCTCTAAAGCATCAGCGGCTGCCTGAATGTGTTCATCTCTTGGTGTTTTGTGGAGCCAGGGCAGAAACAATGTGAGGGCTTTGCTGATGAGAGGAATGTGCAGCCCTTTCACTCAGTCTGCTCAGCTGCAGCCTTCACTCCTGCCCAGCCCTCAGCTGGTCCCGGCCCCAGAGCCCTGCGGGCAAAGCCAGAATGCTTTCCCAGAGGCCCTGTGGGAGACCAATCGACCAATATGCGGCTTGTTGAGCCAGGGGCAGAGAGAAAACCCACAGATGGACCGGGAGGGAAACTCATGCCAAAGTTTCAAACTAAATCTAGTGGTTATTTTCATCGCTGAGGAAAGTTTAGACCGTTTATGCTAGATATTTGTTTCCTTGCACTTTATAATACTCCATTCTACTTGGGGTAAAGAGTGAAATTAATAATTTCCTTTTAACCTCCAGGGTTTCCAAAGTCCTTGTAGTTATGATGCTGTAAAGCCTGTTTCTTGGTTTTGTGAGTCAGGAAAGAATCGTTGTTAAGGTATACCATATTTCAGTGCTCCAGAGGGGAAACTGCGTTCTTCCCAGCTGTTTAGACAATTAGGTTGATTTCATCTCTATATTTTGATAGCAAGTACTACTAACCAGGGTTAGCATCTAGAAATCATGCATCCTTTCATGTATTTGACATATTTGTAATTCTAAGTAATTAAAGAGCATTATTCGAAGATCTTTTCAAATACATATATTTATTTCATTTATTTTAGAGAGGAAGGGGGAGAGAGAGAGATAAAAAAGTCAATGATGAGAGAGAAACATTGCCTTCTCCATGTCCCCTAATGGGGATCGAGCCCACAACCTGGGCATTGTGCCCTTGACCGGAATCAAACCTGGGACCTTTCAGTCCACAGGCCGACGTTCTGTCCACTGAGCCAAACCAGCTAGGGCAGTGGTCGGCAAACTCATTAGTCAACAGAGCCAAATATCAACAGTACAACGATGAAAATTTCTTTTGAGAGTCAGATTTTTTTTTTATTTATTTATTTTATTTATTTATTTTTTAAATGTATTGATTTTTTACAGAAAGGAAAGGGAGAGAGATAGAGAGTCAGAAACATTGATGAGAGAGAGAGATCGATCAGCCACTTTCTGGGGGGATGTGCCCGCAACCAAGATACATGCCCTTGACCAGAATCAAACCTGGACCTTTCAGTCCGCAGGCCCACACTCTATCCACTGAGCCAAACCGGTTTCGGCGAGAGCCTGATTTTTTAAACTTAAACTTCTTCTAACGCTACTTCTTTAAAATAAACTCGCCCAGGCGGTGGTATTTTGCGGAAAAGCCACACTCAAGGGGCTAAAGAGCCTCATGTGGCTCGGGAGCTGCGGTTTGCCGACCACTGAGCTAGGGCAAGCTAAGACCTTTTTAAAGAAGTTCCATCCTGGATGCTTTCTCCTGTCCCTGTTGGAAAGTTCCCTTGCTTTTTTTTGTAACACTAAAAGAACTGGTATGAATGCAAGTGACCATTGCATCCATGACCCCATGTCCTTGCCATATATGTGGCCAAGTGCTGGGTGCAGGTCTTGCAGGGACAAGTGGAGGATGTCAAAGTGATGGAGGCTGATTCCCGGCTCTTGGCAGTTGCCGTTTTCACCACTTTGGGACGAACAGCCTGTGGCTAGTCAGTCTGGATGGAGCGCTGGTGACTTGGAGGCATTTTCTATGGATTAGATTGGACTCTGGTTGGACCGTCTCAGGTGGTTCCACACTGCAGTGTTCAGATGTTCTCTTGTGGCTTATTGTTGGCTTTTCTTCATAAAAATATTTGGTAAAAAGATTTTAACGTGTTGCTTGAGTTGAATTGCAAAGAGCAATTACTGCTTTGAGCTGCCCAGTACATAGACATTTAAACTAAACATTCTACTTGCCGATCCATATATATTTTTTTGTCCGTGAAAGCTTGGAAATATGCAGTTTTTAGCTTAGCCACTGACGACTGCTCTTATTTCCCCCTCACTACCCAAACCAAGGGTTTTAAAAAAAATCAGACTTCAAAAGTCCGGAACCTATTACCCTTCCAAGAAATATATTTGAATAAAGAAATCCATGAGCTATGCAGAGAGCAAGATTACAGTAAATGCAACTTTTAAGTGTTAGTGGTTTGAGTTGCAGGAAAAGGAACACGTAGTTCAGGTGGTGGTAGGTCCTCTGATGAGCTGAAAATTGGTATAGGAAGGACAAGTAGAGAATCTGGTAACTTTGATGGGCACTGAGCTCACCTGAGAATGTGGAAGATGGACTTCAGGAATGCCACGTGTCTAACAAAAACATATTTAATAGTCTCAGGACACACGGAAATGTCTGCTTTTTCAAATTCACTAGTACAAACTTATTTTTTTAGCGGTTTCTCTCTTTGATGCATGCACACATGCCCACACATATATATGTTTCCTGGAGGCAAAATTTGAACCTAGGAATAACATACAATGAAAAGAAAAGAAATCTTTGGTGAAACAATATTAGAATTGGCAGAAAATAGGATGTGGGCCCTGGACCTGAAGAATAAAGGCAGAGGGTCTCACACTCACTTGGCCCCAAAGAAACTCAATGATCTTTCTCTCCTTCCCAGTCTGTCGGTGGGGAGGGAAAGATAGGCTTTGGTGAGGTCCTGAAGCCTGTTGGTACATCAAGGACCTGTGTCCTCGGCCAGTAACTGAGATAGCGAACAGTAGAGAGTTTGTACGTGTTATTAAAGCTTTAAGTTTGTTATTCCACCTACCAGGTTCAATAATAGCTGCGATGTATTGATCACTAACTCATAGGCATTATGTTTTATATTAGAGGCCTGGTGCATGAAATTCATGCACGGGGGTTGGTCCCACAGCCCGACCTGCACCCTCTCTAATCTGGAGCCCTCAGGGGAGCCCTCTCCAATCCTGGAGTCCTGGCATCTTAGGCCCACCACTCGTGGTCCCTGCTCTCTGTGGGGCCTGGCCACTCTATGCCCACTGCCCAGCGGCTCTCTGCGGCCAGGGCAGGATGTTTGCCTCATTGTGGGCTTGACCCCCAGATGAGAACATGTAGGAGGCAGCTGACTGGTGATTCTCTCTCACTGATGATGATTCTGCCTCTCTCTTCTGCTCCCTTCCTCTCAGAAATAAAAAAAAATATATATATATATATATATATATATATATATTTTTTTTTTTTTTAAAAAAGAATGAACAAAAGCGAAAAACAGCCATTCTTCAGATCATTGGCCCAACCCCTTGGGGTTCTGCTTCCCAGCAAGTGTAGACAGTTTGGCTCAAGTAAACTTCACAGGTTTGAATGTTTTTTACATGAACATGACATATACACCTGCTGGTTTCTGAGGGTGAGGCATCAGAATCAGTCTATGAGGTCTGCTGTGAAACTGTAGAGGAGTCTGTTTTTGCTGTCAAAAGCCAGGTCACCCTCAGAAAGAGTGTAGAAAACCGGAAATGGGATTCACAGAGAGAAAAAAGACAGAAGTGAACAGAGGGATGCCCCCGCACTCTTTCCCAACCAGACAGGCTGGTTTCTCAGACATCCTTTCTCCCTGAAGTTGGTGAGCTGCAGCCTCATGAAGGGGGAGTCAGAGAATCCCAAGGCGAGGTCCGAGGCTCTGACGCCACTGGAGAGCTTTCTGCACTTGAATGAGGCCTTGGAGTGAGATCCATTGGAATGAATCTCCCTGACTTCCTTTCCTCCTGCTGGTTTCTTACCCCACCCCCTGCTTCCTAACCCAGGGTCTGTCTGCTCCCAGCTGCCTCCCCTGAGCATGCCGGGCTCAGGTGGATCCCAGAGAGTGGACACTGCTCCCCGTAGCAGCAGCCAGTTCAGGAGGGTGCCAGCGCCCTGCAGCCTGTGGTGCAGCGGTCCCAGGGACAGCAACACCCAGCAACGGCAGATCCTCAGCCTCCCTTTAGACACAGGAGGAAAGACAGACTCAGCAGCAAGCCTACGCTATGCCCAGGAGGGACGTGCCGGCCGGGTTTCCATGGAGAAGGCCATGTGCATGCGCTGCCCAGAGGCCCTGGCTGCTCGGTTGTGGGGGCAGAACACTTGCCTCGTCACTGTGGCGACAAAGCAAGCATTCCACCAGGCCGTTCATGCTGCCCACTCTCAGTGGCCTTCCCCCCAGGACTGGGGGACTTTGGTGGACGGAGGGGACTGGGCACTGCCGTCTTGTGGCTATGAGCACCACCATCTTTGTGATGGAGTGTGGTTCATTTGCATATTACCCTTTTATTAGATAGGATGTGTTATTTCTCTTAAGCATCACAATGAAATCATTACTCTTCCCCATTTTATAAGTTAAAAACTTGAGTGTTTCAATGACCTGTCTAAGGTCAGACACTAGTAAGTGACAGGACTTAGATTTAAAGTGAGGTCTGCTGAATTCCAGAACGTGTTCTTCACTCCTGTCCTGTGTTCTATTTTACTCAGAAGTATAAAGACCTTGTTTCTGCTCTCAAGATTTGATCAAGCCAGCATGATGCCCAAGGAGTACTGTGGGGAAGGCAAATGAGACGTGTCCCCTGCTCTGACAGATCTAAATATGCAATTGCAGGGACAGGGAGAGCAAAGAAAGGGGTTGATTCTCACCAGAGGGGGTGCAGTAAGGTTTTCCCAAAGAAGTGATACCTGCGCAGAGTTCAAAATGTACAAGGATGAAAAGACATTCACTCCAGCAAGAGCGAACTACAATATGCACAGCACTAAGGATGAAATAACAGTTAATGTGACAAAACATATATAGAGATATTTTTTTATCTTATTCATATAACCTGAGGCCCCAGCCACGCTTGCTAACCCAGCTTTCAGAGATACCCTGCAAGGTAGTTGTCTCAGCTTTGAAGATTGTCATTCCTACGAGCAGACAGGCATGCTATGTGCGAAGCAGATCATCATGGCAGGGTGTTCGTGAGTAAATTCAGTCAGGGGCTTGGGTGTAGGTCAGACAGTGTCTTCCAACGCAGGCCAGCTCCCAAGATGCTAACCCCTTGGTCATGTAGGGTCATACAGAGAACGCAGATGATCATTTTCATTAGCAGCAGAAGCCGGAGACTTCCGTTTTGTGGAAGGTACAGCTTGACCTCTGCAAAGTGGGGATCGGGACTGGAGCTGAGTCTGGGGATGTAGAGGAAGTGGGGGAACATAACTTATGCCCATGAGGGAGAGTCAAGGGAGTTACTGGCTGGATCCTGAAGCCATTCTGAGACTTTTCTGAGGACAGTCACTCAAGAGTGACTTACCCAAGGCTCCCAGCTCTTACAGAGTCCACTCAGTTCAAAAATACCTTCCCACATTGCTTAGAAGTGATCTCTCAGCCATTCTGCCTTGTTGTGAGGATTAAATGATGTATTACATGCAAAGCTTTTAATACTAACTCTGGCCCCTGTTGGTGCTCAGTAAATATTGTTTATTATCAGCACCATCTTATTGTTCTGCTTCACAATCTACCAATAAGAGATGGGCTCATTCCAGAAGTCATTCACACCTCAGGGTGAGTAGGTTGAACAGGTTACTAGGGAAACAGTTTGTTTTTCTAAGGCTCTGAGGATTTTGAGGCAACTGCATTGTGAATTCTTAGACTAAACTTTGCAGGTGGACAGATCCTAATTAGAAAGCAGGATGTGCCACTCGCTAGTTTTATGTTGGGAACCTCACTTCCCTCGTCTTAAAATAGGATGATGATAATGACCTTGTAGTGAAGACTTAGCAAAGTGAAATAGTCTAAAGTAGGTAAGCAGTCCTGGCACACACTTAGTAAACCCCAGTTCTCTTCCTTCTGATTAAACGCACTGAGGAGCAGTTTGGGTTCCTGTAGGAAAAGGCACTGGCCTGGGAAGGACACCCTTTCTTGCCAAACCTAAGTACAATGGTACCTCGAGATACGAGTTTAATTCGTTCCGTAACCTTGAGGCGTGGGAAACTATGAGATGCTCGAGTCGTGGTAAACTGGTGGGTCATGTGCAGCTGGCCGATCCGAGTGATTACTCCTATCTCAAAGCAAAAATCATATTTCAAAGCAAAAATCGCTCGCTCGACGGCTCGTATCTCAAACATCTCGTATGTTAGGGCACTTGTATCTCGAAGTACCACTGTATTCTTTCTGCCTGACCCCAGTTAGTCACAGCTGCCCGGGGTCTCCCAGCCCACCACCCTCCTCTTTTGGTCCCTCCTCAGTTCTTCTACAGCATCTTGTGTTTACTTCACATGGCCCTGCAAAGCACTGGCTGCTCGGCCGCATCTTCTGCCCTCCCTGTAGGTTCCCTGTGGCTGGGCAGTGATTCCTCTCTCTGATTCTGTTGTATTTAACCCAGTGCATACTTGTGCTAGACCTTCAGTGGATGTCTCCATGTCCAACCTATAGATGTGGGTGAGCAGAGCCAGGTTTGGGGATGTGTGCCCACTTACTTGTGAAACCTTCCAGGAAAGCTGGAACAGATTCTCCGGGCAAATATAAGAGGAAAATACCTACGGGGCGGGGGGAAGGAAACAACTTTAGCCATCACTCTGTGAAACTGAGTGGAGTGGGGGGATGATCTCAGAAGAGTGGTCTTTCCCTGCTCAGATATGAAATTCTAAACTCCTGGGGATCTTCAGGTCCCTGAAATCCAAAGGTGTCCCTTGGGTTCTGTGGAGGACTGGTTTTCAGGCCTAGAGCACAGCTAGAGCTACTGAGGACAGTGTTTTCAAACAATGGTAAAAGTAGAAAAGGCCTTTAAGATTCCATGTCCACTTCCTTTATTTTTAAAAATAGATTTTTATTGATTTCAGAGAGGAATGGAGAGGGAGAGAGAGATAGATACGTACATCAATGATGAGAGAGAATAATTGATCAGCTGCCTTCTGCATGCCCCACACCAGGCATGTGCCCTGACCAGGAATAAATCGTGACCTCCAGGTTCATAGGTTGATGCTCAGCAGCTGAGCCATGCCTACCAGGCATTTTTTTCCCCTTTATTTTCCAGAAGAAATTGAGACTGGGAGAAATAGAGGCTCTTCCACTTCTTTTCAGAAGAGCTTGAGATTCCTCTTCCTCACTTTCAATGGAGCCAGAAAATCTCCTTGCCTTTGTACCATGAATTTGCTATCTTCTCTTACACCCATCGGGGTGTTCACTTCATCAGGCATACAGATGTCTATTCACTCTGTTGTCTATCTGAAACTAATATACTATTGTATGTAAACTATAATTGACTAATAATTTTTTTTGAAATGGTGCAGCATTCATACCATAGTCCCAGTTCTCCTGTTGGGGCCACTTCTGAGGCCTGCTGATCCTGTACTGGACAGAGGCACAGAGCACTACAAAAACTTACTATTTCCAAACACCTTTCTTCTTGGGATGTTCTCGTAGCTATCACATCTGAGCACTGGTTACAGATTATTGCCACCACTCAGCCCATCTGAGACCCAGAGAAATTGCTATGACTTGTCCGAGTCACAAACTCAGTTTTCACAGCAGGCTAAATGCACTTTAGCCCTCATTTTCCGTCCTTGGAGCTACCGGCTTCTATGTTCTTGAAGAGCATCTCTGTCTGGTTTTGGCACATTTCCTGAGTCAAACTGGTAGACGCTGCCCAAGAGAAAAATAGAGTTTAGCTTCAGCTATATTTCATTTATGGTTAAAAAGACAGTGTTTATCCCCTTACACTCTGGGATATATATATCTGGAGAAAAGCTAACTCCCATCAGAACCCCTCCCTGCTTCTAATAGCTGACAAAACAATAACCTGGAAATGGTTTTTTACCCTTCCATTTAAACAATTTGCAATAGAGAGAAGTTTGAAGTTACACTTAATCATTGCTTTGTAATGAATATTACTTAATTAAATACTACTTTTAAAATAGGCTTCTTCTCTTTTTCGGTAATTGCATTACCTTTTTTGTGGGAAGGTTTTGTTTGCTCTCTAACCTGATTGTGTGCATTTGGAAAGTACCCTAGTACAGGGTATCCGAAAGCAGAAATTGTTGGCTCTCTTCCCACTTTCCATTCTTTCTTCTGTATGGATGCCAGATTCCTTTGGGAAATCATCATTTGTAAAAGGTCAGGAGTAAAAGGAGGGGCATTCTTTAGTGTACAGTTACTACTAATTAGAAACTAAACATCTGTAACCATGTCAGATATATTTGTATTTGAAAAGAAACATTTATACACAAGAGCCCTTTCGGTAACATAAAACACACTATAGCACGAAATGTGTGTATTGGAGGAGTGGGGGACAGACAGAAGGAAAGGCTTAGGACAAATGACTGTGCTGAGTGAGGTCATTTGCTAATTAAATCTCAAAGTATATTTTCAGAGTATTTTCTTTGTCAAATGAAGTTTTCTTACTCACCCTCCTAACCTCCCTTGGGCCAAAGCAAACATTTTACCGCATTTGCCAACTGCAGATTAAACATTTAATCATTTTCGAGTTGGCAGAACCTAGTCAAAGACCATTGGGAAATCTCTAGCTCCCTACTGTAACCGTAGCCCTCACTGTCTTCCCGTAATGTGATGTAAGGGGAGCCCTTCACCTGAAAGTGTGGGCGGATTGACCTGTCTCACGGACCTACACTTTTGGTGCGGAGGGTGACAGTGTTTAGACTTACCTGACATCTCTTTCTCTCCTTTCCCTACCTCTTCCTCCTAGCCTACTGCTTAAATCGGTCGATTTATATGGAAATTGTAACTGTACTTTTATTGTCTTATTAAGATAAATGTTGGTGATAGGTGTTAGAAGCATTTCAGTCATAGGCCTTTGTTCCTCTACATGCTACGCATAACCGGTCACATGGGCCTAATAGCTCTGCTTTTACCAGGAATTCCTTCTTATACTGATTAACTTTGAGAAAAACAAACAAACTAAACAAGAGCCCATCTCTTTGTCCTGCTCTCTTCTGCCATCCTTGTCTTGGCATCCAAGACATTTCTTGATTCTCAGTTGAGTTATTTTTTTAATTGGGTGAATGATCACGACATCTTGAGCATTCTAGTCAAGAACTTCTCTAGGCTAGGACTTATATTGGGCTTTCCTCTGAAATAAGATTGTGTCTGAGAGGCTCTCAAGTGCATAGTTTCAGCAAAATGGTTGTGGGCTCTCAGGTTCTGAGTGTTTATAAAGTCAAGAGGCCCTGAGATGATGGCCTGCCTTCCCAATGACTTGTAGAATCTCAAAATACCACTTTTATTTGGGATCTGGTGGTTTTTATTCAAGCTCTTTCAGCGTGAGTTAGCCCAGAGGCAAGGATTTGGTGGCTTGAGGGTCCACTTTTGTTCTCTTGGCAAGTTCAGATCATATAGTCTGCCATTTGGCACTCCCTAGTCTGAGGTGACCCACCTCTCAGCCTTAAGTTCCACTGTTGCTTAAGAGTTTCTGCTTCAACCAGACACATCTACCTATTCCCAGAGCATCTACCCTTGCTTTCCACTGTGCCTGGTAGAACAATTGCCTGGTTTCTTTCGGAGTGCTTAACTTATGCTAGGTTTTCTAAGTTACATTTTTCTCAGAACCACAACCCACAATCTTATCCTCTTGCAGCCATAATGTCAAGATTACTTGCTTATCATTTTTCCAGTACTGCCTTGTGCTTTTGATCATCTTTCAACTCTCAAACGTACTTCTCATTTTGCCAACTACAGTATAGGCTTCTCAAAGACAACAGTGTCATTCTCATGGCACTTATCATGGTGCTTTTGTTTGCTTGCTGAGGAGTAAGCCATTTTTGCCTATTGTCTTTTTCCCAAGCCTGTCTTCATTTATTCCTGTGACAGAATCATAGATGTTAATGATATTTATAACAAAAGCAAAGTTGCCTAAAGAACTAACACACACACACACACACACACACACACAATCATTTGGAATAGTGGAAGTATAAAAAAAATCTTTTGGAGTAAAGAGCAATTCCATTACCCCCCCCCTCCCACCTTCACTATCCCAGCCACAGCTAAGTAGATCAGCACATACAAAGGCACAGATGTGAAAGTGAATATTGAATGGTCTTGTGTTTTGATTTCTTTCCAGATGTGGTAACTCACCTGTCTACCGCTCTCGTGAAATGGCAGCTCGTGCCTTGGTTCCATTTGTTATGAGAGACGAAATCCCTGCCACCATCCGAAGTCTGTTGGCCAAACTCCCCAACTGCACTGACCAGTGTTTCCGGCAAAACCATATTCATGGGACGCTTCTCCAGGTAAGTAAGGTTGCTTTGTGTGACTTCTGCCAAACACCACAGGATGAACTTTGGTTTCTCATATAGTGTTAGCAGGTGAATATTTATTGCACAAGCGTTTAACTTTACTTATTGAACTTTTTCTATTGCTGAAAGAACAAGTATTTCCTAGGTGGTTTTTGTTTTGTTTTGTTTTATTTTGTTTTCATTACAATCATGAAGACAGTGTCACACTGTAATTCTGCCAGGGTATCTGTGGCATTATATCCTGTTTTCTACAGTATGCTTTCCCATTTGGCCTTACCTCTCTGAACTAGATAAAATTGTGTCTTTTCCATCAAGTATGCCTGTGGAACATTCTAAACTGCTCCTTGTTCGGGGTGAAGTTGTGAGCATTCCTTGAAAGAGAGATTAGCCCAAGAAGTACAAGGAGAGTTGTACATGGAAATATCAGACCCTGCTTTCCTATGTTCTTCATGCTACAAAAGAGACTTCTATTTTTAATAAATAGACTTCTTATTGAAACTTCTTCTTAAACCCTAACTCTAAACTTGGGGACAGGTGGTATTGGTGAGTAGATCTAATATTCATGTGTCTGTTGTGGTCACTCACCACAGCTGGGAGTGGGATTTAATATTGGGTCATGTTTCTGATTTGTGAGCAGAGTTGAGAAATGGCCTTGATATTCTAATGTATCTTATAAGCTAGAGGTCTACACAGCTGACATGTGAGGTCAGTGGCATGGGATTCTGGAGCCAGGCTGTCCGAGTATAAATCTCAAATCTGGATGTGCACTACCCACACATCTGTGTCTTTGTTTTTGAGATGAGGATAATAGTAGTGTATACCTCATAGGGATTTGGTGAAGACTAAATGAATTAATATCTATATAAAGTGATTAGAATTCTTAGCATAGTACCTGGTACATAATAAAATATAGGCATATAGATAGTTATTATTGTTATTATCATAGTTTTAATGAACCTGTGCTATAATGAAAACTAATATTTTTAGTAACTGATTCTCTCTAGGTGAGAATGCAAGAAAAATCTTTCTCCTTCCTTCCTTAGCTGTTTGATATATTTCAACAGTATTCACTGAATGCCTCTTACAGACTTCTATGTCACAGTCAAAACAGTTCCTGCATTAAAGGAGTCAAGGCAAAGAGAAGACCAAAAAATGTGCGACCATAATGTTCTGTGCTAAATTCCAGGGGAGCACATAGCTGGGTCACTTAATGGTCTTGGGGAAGTGGCATCTAAGCAGAGAACAGAAGTTAGTCAAGTGGAGGTGTGGGATGGGGGGAGAGTCTCCCATACAGACAGAACAACTTGTAGAAAGGCTCAGGGTGGGTGAGAAGTCAGCCCATCTGAGAACTGCAGGTTTGGGTGAGACTGAAGGTTGACAGGTCTCAAACTGCTCTCAGGACTTCTTTAACCTCTTAAAAGTTATTGAGGATGCCAAAGAGCTCTTGTCTATCGATATTTAATGAGAAACTAAAACAGAAAGTCTTAAAACACAAGATCTTACAAGTACACATTCCACTAGTCATTAAAGTGATGTCATCAACACATACCTGTAGCCTCTGGCAAACTCCACTGTACACTTGTGAAAGAATGAGAATAAAAGAGGAAAGCAGTGTCTTAGTATCATTTTGGAAAATGTTTAATCTTGTAGACCTCCTGAAAAGAATGTGTGACCCCTGAGGCTCCCAGATCAGATCCTCTGGGCTATGTTACATACATTGTAGACTCTGGTGCTTTCTTCAGTGTCAACTCTTCAGCACTCATCTTTCTTGGTTTTCACTCTATCTCTGTGATAAAGAGAGGAGCAGAAGTTATTATCTTGGCTTTAAAGATGGGACTCTGAGGCCCACACAAGTTAGATCTCTTGTTGCTATCAGATCGCTGCTTCTTTGAAGGGAAGGGGCTGGCCATAATGAGTAATGCAGAACAGGCTTCTCAGAGATCCCACGATTGTGCAGCTGAGTTACAAGGAAAGCTCAGATTGTTAAGGGGAATTAGCCATCAGATTTTCTTTATTGAAGATCCACTCTTGGCTGAACTTTGTCAGAGTGGTGGGATTGGAATTGCTTCTTTGGCTCTTTCACCAGTTACTCAAATGGGCCTCCTGGCCGAATTTCCCCCCACACCCCCCCCCCCCCCCCCCCCCCCCCCCCCCCCCCCCCCCCCCCCCCCCACACACACACACACCACCAGCCTGCCCAGCAGCAATACGTGGTCATTTTCGCTGTCTCGGGGCTGTGTTTGACAGCCTCAGATTTACTTTTTCTGCCACGTAAAATGCGAAACAGTATGGGAAGGTAAAAGCCCTCTGATTCTGGGTGGCTGTGGCTGTTGCTCTTGTTCCTGAGTGCTGGAGACATGCAGCGTTTGTTGGGAAAAAAACAACAGTATGGATGTCGGGTGTTGGGTATTGTGCTCATGTTTGTCAAATAGATTCCTGTCTTTATCAAGACTGGTTTGTACTCTGGTTGAAGAAAGGAAGTCAGAAGCATGTGAAAATCTTTTTGTCATGTTCATTCGGGTGTCTCATCTGTGTTGTAATTGTTCTGTTTCATTCACCCTGTTGTTCTTTATGGGGTTAAGATGTGGGGGCGGGGGGGCTTTTTTCCCACTTTCCTTTCTACAGCCTATGGATTCCTTCTCCACATAAAGCCACCTTTGGAATCAGTAAAAGGCTTGCACCTGGAAAAGTGATGTTAGGGATTGAAAGGAATGATAATCTCCTTGGGACTTTCAGAGCCAGCTAAATAAATATGAAATTGTTGTTTTTGCAAAAGCAGGAAATCATTTAGTAATCAGAAAACAAATTCTTTCACAGAACAATTTCTTGAATTATACATTTTTACTTCTTTGATAAATGTTTACATAAATATATCAAATCTCAGAAGTGTTTTTATAGTATACCTTAAAAACGAGAAATATGCCGATCTCGCAATGTTCTGGGGATACGGAAGAAAGATTCAAATTATAGGACATGCAAAAAAAATAAAAACACATGAGATCCATTTCTTAATCATTTTAAAAACCAGAGGTTCCTAATTGCAAGGTTGAAATGGACTGGAAGTAACGCACATCAGAGAAGGTGAGATTATGCAGCAGGTTCACAAGAGCCAGTGGTAAATGCCATTAAATCTCAATAAAGGCTAGATAAGAGCCATGGACATTACCTCATTTGGGAACAGCACTGGCAGGGCTACCCTGTCTTTTAAATAGAATTAACTGTCTGTTTTTGTTGCCAAAATTCTGCATGTTGGGGCCTTAAGATTATTACTAGGTGACTTATCAGTCCCGAGAAATCACACTGGAGTCCAAAAATGTTCTTTTATGTTGAGGAAGAGTTTGGCCAGCAACCACAAGGAAAGATTCATTCTGATTCTTGGGGTACTTAACTCGCCTTCTGCTGTTTCATAAGGAAATATATGCGATTTGAAGTAAAAGTTTGAATTTTGAGGGTTGGTTTTTTTTTCATTTCCTGTCTATTTTGGTTCTTTTTCTGATGGTATAAACATAAAAAGGTGGTCCCTGCTCTTTCTCTATGTTCTTGTATATAGGTTAGGTACAGTGGGCAGTTGAGGCTCTTTAGCTACTGTGAAAAGCTGAGAAGCCACTTTGGTATTTTATTGAACATTCTAGGCCAGTGGTCGGCAAACTCATTAGTCAACAGAGTCAAATATCAACGGTACAATGATTGAAATTTCTTTTGAGAGCCAAATTTTTTAAACTTAAACTTCTTCTAATGCCACTTCTTGAAAATAGACTCTCCCAGGCCGTGGTATTTTGTGGAAGAGCCACATTCAAGGGGCCAAAGTGCCACATGTGGCTCGTGAGCCGCAGTTTGCCAACCATGGTTCTAGGCAAAGGTGTTGTTTTTTTCTTTAGTTAATGCGACTAATCACCACAGTTCTTCGCATCCCTTTGCTGGTATTAAGCTTTCTCAGTTTCTACCAGCAGAATCTGTTGAACACTTTTCTCATTTTTTTTTTTATTCTCCCCAAATTTGGAGCCTGATTGCTGCACTTTTAGAACTCTGAGAGGAAAAGGTCCCACTTTCCTGGCCGGGGAGCTGAGCAGCAGAGCTGCATACTTGGGTTGACATGAAATATTAGCCAGGGATGCACTTCAGACAGCCCAGGCCCACGCATTTGGAAAGTCTGCCATAAGAGAAGTAAAAGGAACCTTTTGAGCACCTCCTGCGTTCCACGTGAATGGCATATGTGATTTCGTTAAAGCTCTCAGCAACCAGCAAGGTAGGTGCTATTCCTGCCAGACACACACACACACACACACACACACACACACGCCTCCCCCAGCCCAGGCTCTGACGAGAAAACTGATATCAGCCTGAGAGACCGACTTGTGTCGAGTCGCAGAGGTAGCCCGGGGAAGAGAGAAAATGTTAGATTCTGGAGCTCTTTTTCTCTTTAAAATGTGCAGCATTTTTGATAGTCAATGTGAATCCAACTTAGGGAAAACAAACTAAGAATCCGTCTTCACTCTGTTTTCAATTCCTTATTACTCCATTGGTCTCCTTAAATCTAATTTGATCTGATGCTACAATATTGGAAGCAAAGTCCATTGGTATATTTGGAGGGACAGAGGATGTCAGTGAAACTCCCAGCAGCTACAGCTGGTAAAAGACTTTTAAAAGCACTTATTGTGCGCTAGCTGTGTAGCTCAGTTGTTTAGAGCATTGTCCTGACACCCCAAGGTTTTGGGTTTGAACCCCAGTCAGAGCACATACAAGAAGCAACCAAGGAATGCATCAATAAGTGGAACAACAAATCAGTGTTTTTGCCTGGCTGGTGTGGCTCAGTAGTTGAGCATAGACGTATGAACCAGAAGGTCACATTTGATTCCCAGTCAGGGCACAAGCCCAGTTTGCCAGCTCCATCTCCATCTCTCTCCTTCTCCCTTCCACTCTGAAATCAATAAAAATATCTTTTAAATCAATGTTTCTCTTTCTCCCTTCTTCTCTCTCTAAAAATCAATAATTTTTAAAAATTTATTAAACAGCACTTACTGTACCTTCCTTCCCTCTGCTCTTCTCTTTGTCATCACTTCTCCTAAGTCTCCCATTTAATACTCCTAACCTAGAAATATGGAGTCCTGCCTTGGGAGCTAGGTTATAGCCAAGTCCACAGTTGCTGTATCTTCTGTCATCTTTAAGGGTTATGACAAAACCTGTTGTACATGGGCATCTGCAGGAATTGTAGATTCTAGGTCTGGGAGCTGATGCAACCATGAAAAAGTAGTCAAGATTGACTTCAATTCAGTGGACATTATAATATGTTTGCCCTGTTCTAAGCATGGCTCTCGCCTGCCAGTGTGGGGAGTTGTGGGTTAGAAACCAAATGAGCTAACTAAACCTTCAGGGATCAGGGAGCTTATGAGCAACAAATGAAAATGAGGCAAAATCTAAAGCCATCACACAGGCCATTTGGCATAAAAGAAGACTGAAACGAAAGTGATTTCCGCATTAGTCTGTAACACCAGTTACACTCTGTAGTAAGGCTAGAGTTAGGGTCTCTTTGGGGGTGGGAGCAGGCGTAATGGTCTGGGTGGGACAGCATGAGGACACAAACAGAGGCAGATGTTGGCATTTTCTTTGTGGAAAAGAAAGGAGAAAACCAGGAGAGGAAGGTAGGACGATTTGGCCAGCTAGTCTTCTAGAGGAGTCACTAGTCAAGAAACGGAGGGGTAAGACCAGCCATCTTTCACCCTCTTCTACAGAGAGAAGCAGCAGCGAAAGCAAATGGAAAACCAGTGCTAGACGTAGCCTTAAGTAGAACTTTAGTTGCAGTTTTCTAAATAAGAAAAGGAATGTTTTTAGAAAAAAAATTTTAAACCAATATTGTTGCAATAGAACTTACGATTATAATCAATTCCATCTTTTAACAATAAGACCACTTAAGACAGCATCTTGTGCTTAAAGAATTTCAATATCTTTTTATATTTCTTAAAGATACCAAATTGTGAAGCATAAAGTAGAATGCTCAGGCTGTCTAAAAGTGGAACATAACTTGATAAATCTCATTCGGTGACTTAGATTGGCCTATCTCCATTGTTGTTTATTTTATACACAAAAAATATAATTTCAGGATGGAAAAGCAAAAAACAAAAGCCTGGAATTGTGCTGATGCTGGAAGTTATAAATAGTCAGTGTGCTCTTTCTCTGAGGTGAGTCATAAAGAGAATGCTCACTCTTGTGGCTGGATTCACTTTTTCATTTTGAGGACTCGTGTTCGTGTGAAAGGAGAAAAATCTGATTGCTAGGAAGACCCCAACCCAGAAAGGGCTAAAGCAGAGCTTCTTCAGTGCTGCAGCTGTGCATGTACCAAGTATTTACTGATTTCTTCAGCTCCCAGGGCTTAGGGGGCTGGGGGATCCAGGCATTTACCTGCAGCTGGGAGTAGCAGCATCTGTTTACCCCGGAGTGCCAAAGAAAGATTATTTTATACGTGTGCTTTGACATGAAAAGAATTGGGAAGCACTGAGCTTTTAAAAAGAAAAGAAAGAAAGACTAAACCCTGTTAAACCTTACTTTTTGGCAATTTCTTTTTTTCTGGATATAAGCCTAGAAAAGTCATTTTTAATTAAAAAGCTATATTTGAAGATGAATTAATCCCTTTCTTATAAATATCGAGAGGCTTTTATTGGTTTGTGTTTCTTAGGGAGCACTTGCCAGGTCTGGAGGACAGTTCTTAGCTGCAAGGGCCAGAGCAAGGCTGCAGTGTACCATCGCTGTCACTGGCCAGGGTCCTCGCGCTGGTGCTATGATTCTCCAAACTCACAGCATCAGTCAGGGTAGGTAGAATTTAGAGATTTGTCAGTTCATATGTCCCCAGGTTTTTGTATTATTCAGAATTAAAGTAGAGGGTGTAATGATGAAAAAAACATATGTATATACACACATACATACATACATATATACACACACCAGTTTTTGATTGTGTGTGTGTTTATTGAGTGCCTATGGAGACTCTTCTGGAATTATTACTATTTTTGTTATACTGATGAGAAAACTGAGAATGAGAGAGGTGGAAATTTGACTAATGTTATGCAAAGAGAAATGGTCAAAAGTGGAGCTGGGATTCAAAGCTTTCAAGTTTGTGCCGTCAACCATTATACTATACTCTTTCTGTGGGTGAAGGGAAGAAAATTTTAGGCAGGAATGACTCTCTGGGGCCTTCAAAATGTAGGGTGAAATGGAAATTGACATGGTCTGTTTTTGTTCATTTGACAGCTGTTGATTGAGCACCAACATGCCAGGTACTGTTTTAGGTGCTTGGAATACATCAGAGAACAAGAAGCAGGCCCTGGCTCTCATCCTCGCCGTCACAGAGCTTACATTTAGGAGGCAGGGAGACAGGCAGTAGTACATGATAGATTATAATAAAATTTATGCTACTTTATTATAATAAGCACTAGAGGCCTAGTGTGTGAAATTTGTACATGGGGTTGGGGAAGTCCCCTCAGCCTCTACCCTCTCCACTCCGAGACCCCTCAGGGGATGTCTGAATGCCAGTTTAAACTGGCAGTTGGACATCCCTCTCACAATCCAGGAATGCTGGCTCCTAACTGCTCATCTGCCTACCTCCCTGATCACCCCTAACCACCTCTGCCTGCCAGCCTGGTCGCTCCTCACTGCCCCCCCTGACAACCTGGTCAACCCCAACTGGTTGCCCTCAACTGCCCCCCTGCTGGCCTGGTCATTCCCAAATGCCCCTCAAACCCCCGCCAGCCTGGTCATCCCCAAATGCCTTCCTTGCTGGCCTGGTTGCCCCACGTAGCCTGCTGTTCAGTCGTTTGGTCATCCCTTGCTAACTCCTACACAGCCTGCTGTTCAGTCATTTGATCATTTCTCATTACCCCCCTGCCTGCCTGGTTGCCCCACACAACCTGATGTTCATTCGTTTGATCATTCCTCGCTAATCCCCCTGCCAGCCTTGTTGCCACACGCAGCCTGTGTTTGGTCATCGGTCTGGTTGCTTTGGTCATGACAGCCCCTGGCTTTTTATATATTAGAATGACAAATGAGTAAATTACATTTATTTTAAGATAATAATTGCTGTGGGCAAAGAGAACAAGTAGAGTAGGATAGAGGAATCAGAAATACATAAGAGAAGGTGGCAGGTTGTAGTATTAAATAAGGTGTCAGAATAGTAATTGTTGAAAAAGTAACATTTGAGCAAATCCCAACAAAAGACAAAGGAAAGCTTTAAAAGAAAAAAAAAGGAATAAACATTTTTTTCTCCTGAAATTGAGTTGGTCACATGTCTATATATTTGATACTGCCTTTAACCAGGGAGAAGTGTCCACAGAGTTGGCAATAGTGGATAAACAAGGCCAGGAAGGATGTCATTGGTGGGGAAACTTGTGTCTCAGTATTGTCCCATGCTAGATGTGGAAGTTACTAGGGACTGTGTGAAGTTCTTTCCCCACAAAAAGCATAGTGAGTCCGTCAGTGGTTCCCCGTGAGCTCAGGAAAGGGTTCATCACATCACCTCCTCTGCTTTACTTTAACAGTCTGTGCCTGTATATTCTTTTACTTAGCAGATAGTTACTGACTGATTATTCGTGCATAATACTATGCAGGTACCATGGAGAATACTGAGAAAAGTTAATATGTAACAATCTCTGCCCTCAAGAGATCTGTGAGCTGCAGTGAAAAACAAGCTTACCACGTCATAAACAAGTACACAGAAATACCTGGCGGTGCTGTGTGCCAGGCAGATGGCTGAGGACACACATCTGAGGGGAGAGCGGGAGGCAGCTTTGTGAGGACATTGAGTCTTGGGATAAACCTTTAAACTAGTGTTCTGCTGTTAAGACAAAGGACGTGGTGTGAGCCGAGGCACAGAGCAGGGCATGCAGCAGCGTTTGCAGGGGACAATGAGTACATCAGTCTGTTGGT
>PVJN01029322.1:0-26544 GCA_004026805.1 Lasiurus borealis | reverse complement strand
AAGAAAAATGAATCCCCCCCAAAAGTAAGTAAACAAAATATACTGGCAACTATTTTTTTTTAATGTTTTATTGATTTCTTTACAGAGAGGAAGGGAGAGTGATAGAAAGTTATAAACATCAATGACAGAGAAACATCGATCAGCTGCCTCCCTACTGGGTATGTGCCCGCATCCAAGGTACATGCCCTTGATTGGAATCGAACCTGGGACCCTTGAGTCCACAGGCCAACTCTATCCACTGAGCTAAACCAGTTAGGGCTATATTGGCAACTATTTTATCTTACTCAGATAAAAATTCATTTTAAACCTTAGTAAAATGTTAAAATTTTCATTTCTAATTAAGTTAATAAAACTAATGACTACTTGAACAAAAAAAATAATGTCTTTTCATGAGTTAGTATACTACTCAAATAATAAAGAACAATTCCTTTGGTAAGAGTTATATAAACCAAAGAATTTTTTTTCTCTTCACCACACCTACTATAATTAAATGTCAATTTAAATTTATAGTCTGACAGCCAATTCATCACCCCACCCTGGACAAGTAAACAAAAATGTTCCTTTGTTTTATTTTTTAAATCTATTTTATGGAATTTTACAGAGAGGAAAGGGATAGAGAGTTAGAAACATAGATAAGGGAGAAACATCAATCAGCTGCTTCCTGCACACCCTCTATTGCGTATGTGCCTGCAACCAAGATACATGCCCATGACCAGAATAGAACCTGGGACCCTTGAGTCGGCAGGCTAATGCTCTAGCTACTGAGCCAAACCGGTTAGTGCAGAAAATGTTCCTTTGTTAATCCACAGTGTCAACTAATATAATTTTTAAAAAAGGATATGGGGAAAAAAAAAAGGCATATGGCAGAAAATGGAACAAACGTTTGTGTGTTTTTTAAAATCTAAACAAATCTTATCTGGTTCTGATCTGAGACAATCTCTAATAGTTTCTCTTTTGTTAAAAATGTATATTTACTTCCAAGGAATTAATATTTTATATTTAATTTCAGCAATACTCAATCCAAAGAATTTTGTCAATCAACTCCTATTTTAGGCAGAATATTCCTAATTTTAGAACACCATTTCCAAATATTTAACACAAACTATGTAAGAACATAAATAACACACAAGGCTAAGTGTTGCAGAGGAAAATAAAGACTCTCAAGGAACTTACTCACAGACATAAAGTGAAACAGACAGAGAAAGCAGCTTTGGACCAAAGTAGAGCTTAATTTTAAGCTGAGGATTTAAAAGAGGAGTTCAAAAAGGAGATGGCATGTATTATACCAAAAGGACAATTTTTTTCTTAGTTTCAATATTTTCTATTTTTCCCCCTTTTTCTTTTTTTTCTCTCAATTTTTCCCCTTTTCATTGAATTTATTGAGGTGACAGTGGTTAACAAAATTATGTTTCAGATGCACAATTCCACAACACATGATCTTGTACAATGTACTATGTGTTCATCCTCCCCAAATCACATCTCCTTCCATCATCATTAATCCCCTATACTCTCCTCTACTTCCCCCCACATGAACTCCCATAACCGGCAATCCCCACAAAAAAACATATTTGAATACTACTCAGAGATGAGTGATTCCCAAAGGCGCTAAAAGGAGATGTCTTCTCCTGAACGGCACAGAATTACCTGAAGTTTTGTTTTGTTTTATTTCAAATTTCTAACTTCCATATACTCTTTTCCATCTTGATAATCTCTCTACATAAGGCCAAGTCTCCTGGTTGAGAATCACTGCAGTGAGGGTGACTATTATTGCTTAGAAGATACTGTGCTATATTCCTTATATATATTTGGACAGAAAAGTGATGACAATAGGCTATAGATAAAGCTCTATAATTCTACTCAATAAATACTGTTTTACTGTAAAACAAAGTATGATCTCTTGATGAGCTTCTTGCCTGCACATTTAAGAACAAGAAGTGGATAAATGTAAGAACAAGTATGTAGTGGATAAATATGATGTACTGAAGCTATTCCTCTAAAGACTTCTAAATCTCATCTACAAAACACTAAGATGTTTTGAATCCACTTCTAATGTTTTCACAACCAGAGCAGCAGTATGCCCTGAGTGTCAATTTCCTATGAATAAAATAAAAATGGCTCAATTAATACACTGTACTATTAGAAGATTAAGTGAAGTAATATTTGTAAAAATACCTGGCACACAGTAGGTATTCATAACACTAAAGTTAATTCTAAATTAAAGAGTCATCAAGTCTGATAAATATTGTAACACTAAGATCCAGCCCTTGAAGAAAATGTCAGGTCATGAATTTCTTCTCAAATATTTATTTTAAATCTATTTGATATCTTAATATTAAAACCATCACATAATATCGGCATACCTGTTCTACGCCTTCTACTTCTGGAATATAAAACTGCAGCATGTTTTGAATTCCATTTTTCAGAGTAATGATTGAACTAGGGCAGCTGGTACAAGAACCTTGGAGTTTCAGCTGTACGATACCATCTTCAAAGCCCTTATATATTACATCTCCTCCATCTTCCTGCACAGTTGGCCTGTGATCACAGTATATTTGTGATATGTAAGAGAATAAAAATTTTCATAAAAAATTTAATATAACTAAAAGCTTAAATTTTGTATTGGTAAAATTCACAAAGTCAGTAACTTTTACAATAGAGAATAAATGAGGCTAGTCTCATTTATCATTTTAATTTTGTTGCTTTCATTCATATAAATATATGCTCTACTTTTTATATTTAGTCTTGCTTATTAATAATTTTTTTCAGCATTTAAAATTTCAAATTCCCTAATAATTATAATAATTACCTAAGATATACTCAATTTCTTTTGAGTGAATACAGAGAATTTGACACATGGTAGCTTTCTTTTTCAGGTAAACTCTTCATTGAAATATAACAATACAGAAAAATGTAGAAATCACGTACAATCAATTCAATTAATTTTCACAAAGTGAATATACATTTGTCCCAGACCAAAAAGCAGAACATTAGCACCTCAGAAGCCCTCTGGTTCTTCATTCTAATCACTCTTCCCAACCAAAAGTAACCATTTCCTAATTGTTACCACCATTGATTAGTTTTGCTGCTTTTTAACTTAAACATTTATAAATATAAATCCCATTTAGAAAACATATTTACTCTTTTGTATCTGGCTTTTTTTGCCCTTTGTGAGATTCATCCACATTATTGCATATAGTAATTAATAGTTAGTCCATCTCACTGGAGCATAGTATTCCATTAAGTGAATATGCCAGAAATGGTCCTTTCCATTGTTGATGGACATCTGGGTTAATACAAGTTTTTGGCTTTTACAAATGGTGCAGCTATGAAGATTTCTGAAAATGTCTTTTGGTATACATATATATTATTACTAGAGTGGAACTGCTGGATCAAAAAAAAACATAGTCCTGGCCAGGTAGTTTAGTTGGTTATAGCAACATCCTGTACACCAAAAAGTTGTACGTGGCATGTACTGCTATCTAAGGTATGGATTCAATCCCCACTCGGAGCTTGAACCAGAGGCAACTGATCGATGTTTCTCTTTCACATGGATGTCTCCCTTCTCTCTTCTCTTTCTCCCTCTCTCTCTCAAATAAATGAACATATCCTCAGGTGAGGATTTAAAAACAAAAGGATATACATATGTTCAGATTTAGCAGGTAATGCTAAATAGTTTTCCAGTTGTATAAACTTATATTCCCACCAGTAGTAGAAGAGAGTTCCTGTTGCTCTACATCCTCAATAGCAATTGGTGTTGTCAATCTTAATTATTTTAACCATTCTAGTGGCTGTGCGGCAATAGTTCATTGTGGTTTTAATTTGAATATTCACAATGATTAATGATGTTGAGTGCTTTCTCATGTCTAGTGGCCATTTGGCTACTGTAGTTTTTGAGTAGCTGCTCCAGTGCTTTCATGAAGAGACTGCTTCAGTCTCTGAATATTTGTTTTCTTAACAAATTGTAAGAGTTTTAAAATATAGTCTCTCATGTACGTATAAATACCTTCTCTTTGCTTTGCTTTTCACTGTAAATGGCATCTTTTGATGAGAGAATCATAATTTTACTGTAGTCTAATTAATGTTTTTTCCGTGATTTTTCTTGTGTCCTGTCAAAAAAACTATTTTTGAAAAAACTCAAAAAGTGATGCAGATATTCTATTTTAAATTTCCTTTGTGATTTCTTTCTTGACCATGGTCTACCTCTGGTTTGCCCCCATTTCAAGAGTATATTCCTATAGGAAACCCAACTAAGAGTCTTGAGGCCCAACACTCCTCAACTGGTCCTAAACTCTAATTTTTGTTACTCCCGGAACCGTACAACTGTCAAAACTCTATTTAGCATTCCAAATGCTTTTTGTTTGACATCTTAGTCTCTTCTCTTACACAGCAAAGAATAAGCAAGTGCTATGTGGGGAGAACCTCTGAGTGTTAGGCTTACTTTTTCTTAACTTCTCCCTAGGATCTTGGCCCTTTAAGTCAAAGCTTTATTGGTGACCCAGAATTTTAATTTTTGTCTTCCCATTTCAACAAATTTGCCAAAAACTAAATGGTTTTTCTGATTTTTAGCAGCTATCACAAGTCAGCTTCTCATACTCTAGCTTCATACCAAGAATCAGCAAATGCCCAGAGGGAAGCCTCAGTGTGCTTTCTTCCCTACCAGATTTTGTTTGCTTTATTAGCTATTTAATGCCTTCACACACAAATTTTTTTTTAATTGTATTTTACCTAGCTTTTCTGGGACTTAACACCAGGACCACTGGTCTACTACAAGCAAAAAATCAGAGCAGGAAGTTCTATACTTATTTAATTTTATACTTTATAGATAATAACCTAAATACAAGTAATCCTCTCCTTATAATCTTCCCAAACACCGTTAACTAATTTTTTCCTAAGAAATTTGGTATTATAATAATATCAAATCTAAACAGTAACTGTGAAAGATAAGTCCTTTACTGGTTGTGTTTAGATAGTTTTAAAATTTGGATGAATATAGAAAATATGTAGGTTCTAAATTCAACTTTCATGGTAACCTGTGGTTTACATTAACATATACTTCTTTTAAAACTCTACTATAATCTCACAGACAACCAAACATAAATTGCTATAATAAAAATTGGCTCTGCAATATATATATGATCTCAAGTAGAAAGATAAGCACATACCGTATTCTTGTATCTAACAGTTCTTTAATCATTGCCACAACTTCATCATCTTCTTCAGATCCTAGAAACAATTACAAATAGAACATATCAACAGTAGACATTTCAGATCAGGCATATACAAATACTATTAAAATAAGGAAAATCCAAGATGGCGGCATAGGTAAACACCCACACTGCTGCCTCGTACAACAATTTCAAAACTACAACTAAAAGACAGAACAGACATCATCCAGAACCACAGGAAAGTTGGCTGAGTGGAAATTCTACAACTAGAGGGAAAGAGAGGGACTCGCGGAGAACCAGAGGAGCTGCAAAAAGCTGAGGTACGGAGACGCGTGCGCTGAGAGAGCGGGTGCCTGAGTACCTAGCTGGCTTTCTCTGGCGGGAGGGAAATGGAGACTCTCAAAGGCATTGAACTCCTTATCTTACGACACTAAACCCCAGATCCAGCCAAAACTCATACGGGGGGAGTTTGGACTGTGAAAAGGGAGAGGTGCACGGAAATTTAGGGGAGTAGCAATAGATCAGAGGTCTGGTGGCGCAGGGCAGTGCTCGAAGGACAGACTGCTGATTGTGCCGCTGGCTTTCTCGAGTGGGCGGGAGACATCCCTCCCAACTGTGCCACTTCTGACTCCACTAAGCCCCAGTTTCAGGTGAAACCCTGAGGACCTAAACTCGTGTGGTCCTGGGCGCAAGGGAGCCGGAAAAGCAGCAGTCTAGAGGCACTGCAGGCACGCACGCACAAGGACCGCTCCAGCAATTACCCAGTCATGTGAGACTCAGGGGCCGTGGAGGGCGGGGTCGACTGAAAGGCAAGGCGGTCCTTTAAGCCCTGAGACTCCACCCATCCCAAGCTCAACAGAGAGGTTTTGAAAGTCTGGAATCATAAGGCTGAATCCAACAGAATTTCTCCCGGCATAGTGAAAATGCCAAGACATGGGAAAGGATCACAAACAAAAGAAATGGAGGAAAAGAAACGACTGGATATAGAGTTCAAAACCATGCTTATAAGGTTTTTAAAGAACATCCTAGAAAAGTTGGATAAAATTAGCCAGAGCCAAGAGGAGATGAAAAAGGACCAACTAGAGATGCAAAAGATTCAACTAGAAATGGAAAAGGTCCAACTAAAGATGAAAAAGGACCAACTAGAAATTAAACATACACTGACTGAAATAAAAAATATTATACAGAGTCCTAACAGCAGACTAGAGGAAGGCAAGAATCAAGTAAAAAATTTGAAATATAAAGAAGCAGAAAACATTAAACTGGAAAAGCAAGAAGAGAAAAGAATCCAAAAATGTGAAGATAATGTAAGGAGCCTCTGGGACAGCTTCAAGCATACCAACATCAGAATTGTGGGGGTGCCAGAAGAAGAGAGAGAGCAAGACACTGAAAACCTATTTAAAGAAATAATGACTGAAAACTTCCCGCATCTGGTAAAAGAAATAGACTTACAAGTCCAGGAAGCACACAGAACCCCATATAAAAGGAATCCAAAGAGGACCACACCAAGACACATCATCATTAAAATACCAAGAGCAAAAGACAAAGAGAGAATATTAAAAGCAGCAAGAGAAAAACAGTTCATTACCAAGAAGGGAGCACCCATACGATTGTCAGCTGATTTCTCAACAGAAACGATGCAGGCCAGATGGGAGTGGCAAAAAATATTCAACGTGATCAATATCAAGAACCTACAACCAAGAATAATCTATCCATCAAAGCTATCATTCAGAATTGAAGGGCAGATAAAGAGCTTCACAGATAAGAAAAAGCTAAAGGAGTTCAATAACTCCAAACCAGTATTATATGAAATGCTGAAAGGTACTCTTTTAGAAGAGGAAGAAGAAAAAGGTAAAAGACAAAAAATTATGAACAACAAATACATATCTATCAACAAGTGAATCTAAAAATTAAGGAAATTAAAAATTTGATCAACAGAATAAACTGGTGAATAGAATCAGGAGCACAGAAAGGGAGTGGACTGATAATTCTCAGGGGAAAAGGGGTGAGGGGTACACAGGAAGAGACTGGACAAAAATCATATACCTATGGATGAGGTCAATGGGAGTGAGGGAAGGGCAGAGGGAAGTGTGGGAGCTAGGTGGAGGGGTGCTATGGAGGGGAACAAAGAGAAACAAATGTAATAATCTGAATAATAAAGATTAAGAAAAAAGGCAAATACTATTAAAATAAGATAATATTAACCTAGTTAATTTTAATATCATAATAAAAGCCTAAGTGACCGTTATGGCAGAACAACCAGTTGCTATGATGTGCACTGACCACCAGGAGGCAGACGCTTAATGCGGGAGCTGCCTCCTGATGGTCAGTGCGCTTCCACAAGGGGGGCGCTGCTCAGCCAGAAGCCGGGCTCACAGTTGGTGAGCACAGCAGTAGTGGCAAAAGCCTCTCCTGCCTCCACAACAACGCTAAGGAGCAGTGAGCCAAGCAGTAAGAAGCAGTTAGCAGGCGAGTGGTAAGAAGCAAGGGTCCCGGACTGCGAGAGGGATGTCTGACTGCTGGCTTAGAGCCATGGGGTGCGGGCCTACACCGGCAGGTGGACATCCTCCAAGGCAGCGGTTCTCAACCTGTGGGTCGCGAACAGCTAGCAGGGTCTCCTAAGACCATCAGAAAACATTAAGATTCGTAACAGTAGCAAATTACAGTTATGAAGTAGCGACAAAAATAATTTTATGGTTGGGGATCACCACAACATAAAGAACTGTATTAAAGGATTGTGGCATTAGGAAGGTTGAGAACCACTGCTCCAAGGGCTTCCAGACTGTGAGAGGGCACAGGCCGGCTGAGGGGCTCCCCGCTTCCCAGTGCACAAGTTTTGTGCACTGCGCCTCTAGTTAAAAAAATAAAAGCACAGGACATGCAACTTGGTATGGTGATAAAGTGATTTGAGGGAAATGAAAAGATCATTCCTTCAATTCTCTAAAAAAATATTAAGGAGCACTGATTAATTAAATATCTGGTGATAAAGTTGAGTATGCCAAAATAACTTAACCTACTAATGATAATAGGGTTTCAATTTTAGGGTCAATATATTTGTAAACTTTCCTCATTCTCAAGGACTGAAAAGTGAAAGAAAAAAAGAGGTTGTTTGGATACTGATGGAAACTTTGAGACATATAGGGGAATGCCTACTTCGTCAGTTAAGTTACATTTTCAATTTTTTAAATTTATGGTTTTCAAAATGAGGATCATACTAAATATAGATGTAAACCTTATGTTAATTTCTAAAATGTTCTTCAAGTCTAAGCAAAAACCTGTTTTTAAATTTTGTTTTATTTTTGTTTTTCTTTACTTTGTAAGGTTATATAATGATTTTCACCAATGCCTTTTTATTGGTTTTAAATATTTTTGAGAAATTTATTTAATGTCAGAATAACTAAAAATGTAGACAATTCAAATTACACTATAACAAACACTAGAGTTCTAGCAACAGCATAGGCAACAACTATCAATATTAGATTATATTAACTTTGAATCATTTAAAAAAAAAAAGTAATAAAACTAAAATTCTCTTACATCAGCAAACCTAAGTTCCATTCCCCACTGTCACTTCCATAGGCAACCACTATCATGAGTTTAGTGTACACCCTTTTAGTATATGTTTACATTTCCATGTGTATATTTACACAGATGAGATTACACAATACAATTGTTCTATACCTTGACTTTCTCTATTTAATATATCTTACAGATCTTTCCATATCATGTACATATTTCTCAATTTTTAAATTAGGTACATAAAAATTTTTGTATTAATTTGTCTTCATTTAGTTTATTTCAGTTGTTTCTAATTCAGTGCTATTTCTAACAATCCTACAACATGCATGCTTGTGTAAAGTACTTATCAGTTTACTTTGTAAGTATATTTGTAAAATAAGTTCCTAGTGATAAGATATTTGGGTCAACAGGTTTATATATTTTTAAAATTTGGTAGACATAGTCAAATGGCAATCAAAATAATCATAAAACTTTATGTATATAAAATAACTGGCCTGGCCAGCATGGCTCAGTGATTGAGCATTGACCCAGGAATCAAGAAGTCACCTGTGAGATTCCAGGTCAGGGCACATGCCCAGGTTTTGGGCTCGATCCCCAGTAGGAGACATGCAGGAGGCAGCCGATCATTGATTCTCTTTCATCATTGGGTTTCTCTTTCTCCCTCACCCTTCCTTTTTGAAATCAATAAAAATATATTTTTAAAAAAAAGCAAAATTAATTGTTTCATGCATAAATGGCATATATGTAAGAGTGTGTAAATAAATAGACCCTCCACTTTTCCTTTATCACTTAATATTTTCTTTTATATATTTTTTACATTGATATCTCCCAATCTAATTCATTTCTTTTAACTACTGAGATATATGTTTTTTGTGGTTTTTTTAAATATATTTTATTCATTTTTTTTACAGAAAGGAAGGGAGAAGGATAGAGAGTTAGAAACATCAATGAGAGAGAAACGTCAATCAGGTATCTCCTGCACACCTTCCACTAGGGATGTGCCCACAACCAAGGTACATGCCCTTCCTCAGAACTGAACCTGGGACCCTTCAGTCCGCAGGCCAACATTCTATCCACTGGACCAAACCAGTTAGGGCTATATATGTTTTTAAAATATGTTTTTATTGATGAGAGAGAGGAAGGAAAAGGGATATAGACAGAATCATTGATCAGCTGCCTCCTGTACGCCCCCTAATGGGCATTGAGCCCAAAGCCTGGCATGTGCCCTGACCTAGAATCGAACCAGTGACCTCTTGGTTCCTGGATCAATGCTCAACCTCTGAGCCACAGTGGCTGGGTACTGCTGATATATTTTTAAAATATTTCAAAGAACATGCTTCTACATGCTGTCTTGTGTACATTTATAATACTCATTTAGGGTATATACCTAGAAAATGTAACTGTACTATCTAAAAGCATTATGCAAATGTTTGTGTCTATATACATATACACACATAAAAATATCTTTATGATACTGGAAAAACTTCATCAACAACAAATACTTAAGCTAATACTTGAGCTCCACATGCAGTTCCTCTTCTAAGTCCTTTACACAAAATAACTTATTTACAACAAAAAAACAACAAAAAAAAAACACACACAAAGGAAAAGATGAATATATATAACTACATTAAAAAGAAATACTGTTGCCCTAGCTGGTTTGGCTCAGTGGATAGAGCATCAGCCTATGGATTGAAGGGTCCCAGGTTCGATTACTGTAAAGGGCACATGCCCAGGTTGCAGGCTCGATCCCAGTGGGGGCGTGCAGGAGGCAGCCAATCAATGACACTCTCTCATCGTTGATGTTTCTATCTATCTCTCTCATTTCCTTCCTCTCTGAAATCAATAAAAATATATTTAAATAAATAAATATAAAAAGAAAAAAAAATAGTTGCTCAGCCAGCATAGCTCAGTATTTGAGTGTCAACCTATGAGCCAAGAGGTCATGGTTCATTCCTGATCAGCTCACATGCCTGGATTGTGGGCTCAGTCCCCAATGCAGGGCATGCAGGACGTAGCCAGTCAATAATTCTCTATCATCACTGATGTTTCTGTCTCTTTCTCCCTCTTCTTCCCTCTCTGAAATCAATAAAAATATATTTAAAAAAATAAAAAACAAAAAGAAAAACTGTGCTTGCTTTGGCAACACAAAAACTAAAATTGAGTTGATAAAGAGAAGATTAGCATGGCCCATGAGCATAGATAATACACAGATTCATGAAACATTCCATATTTTCTTTAAAAATTTCTGAATGACAAAAGCTATTCTAAACACAGAGAAAAAATAAGGCATAGAGATGTTATCTGCTAGAAAAAAACTAACTAAAACTTGACACTCAGAATACTTCTTAAAAACATGGTAAAATTGGTAACAAAAAATACATATAATTCAATTTTTAGTAAATGGGCAAAGATTATGAACAGGAAATATACTGACAAGGAAAATAATGACCAGTAAACATTTGAAAACCTTCAGGCTTAGTATCATAATACCAGGGAAATGCAATTAAAAAAGATACCATTTCATACTTAAATACTGGTTAAAAAAATGTAAGACACTAAGTGATAATAAAGATATAAGAAAATATATTCTTATATGTTGCTGATTTGTATGTACATTATAACAATTTATAATATAGCAAGAATATATTATAAATAGCATATATAAGAATATATGCTATGCTTTGGGCAGAGGGCTCAGTGGTTAGAGCATTGACCCCACACCAAATAGTTGTGGGTTCCATTTCTGATCAAGCACATGTACCTGGGTTGCAGGTTTGCTCCTCCCTTGCCCCCCGCATTGGTTGGGGCATATGTGGGAGGCAACCAATCAATGTCTGTCTGTCTGTCTGTCTCTCTCTCTCTCTCTTTCTCTCCCTTCCTCTTCCATTCTATCTGAAATCAATGGAAAAATATCCTCAAGTGAGGATTACCAAAAAACAAAAAAAAGGAATATATGCTACAGAAACTTTCCACTTATGCACAAAGAGACAGTACAAAAATGCCCACTGCAATATTTGTAATAGAAATTGCACAAATAATTCACTTCAACATAAGAAACAAAATGATTAACTATAGTTTATTCACATGATTATCCAGCACTTAGAGCTACTTTTTTTTCAAAATAGATGTATTTCAAAATGTTATACTCAATGAAAAAGAGGAAAGTTGCATATAACACAAGTTATTTAACGTTTAAAAACAAAAACCAATGTTATATATTCCTTATAGAGACTTGTATTTGTAATAAATGTCTTAAAACAAACCAAGTTTAGCCCTATCTGGGTTGGCTCAGTGGACAGAGCCTCAGCCTGCAGACTGAAAGATCCCAGTTTTGATTTTGGTCAAGAGCAAATGCTGGGTTGGAGCTTGATCCCCAGTAGGGGGCGTGCAGGAGGCAGCCAATCAGTGATTCTCTCTCATCATCAGTGCTTTCTCTTCTTTCCTTTCTTAAATCAATAAAAATATATTTGGGGGGGAAAAAGTTTAAAACAGAGTTTATATACATCTCTGGAAGCAGAAAGGGAAAAGGACGGGGGGTATAGGGCTTTGGCTATGTCTTTAATATTTTATTAAAATACTAGAGGCCTTTAATATTTTATTAAAATACTAGAGGAACCCAGTCAGGTTCCTCGGCCTGGCCTGCGGGATTGAGCTGAATCGGGCACTCTGATATCCCCCAAGGGGTCATGGACTGTGAAACAGCACAGGCCAGGCTGAGGGATTCCACAGGTGCACAATCGGGGCCAGGGAGGGACACGAGAGGTTGGCTAGCTGGGGAGCTCCACGGCACAACCAACCTGTCTCGCTCAGTCCCAACTGGCCAGACCCCAGCAGCAAGCTAACCTACCAGAGCATCTGCCCCCTGGTGGTCAGTGCATATCATAGTGACTGGTTGACTGTCTGCCCCTGGTGGTCAGTGCACATCATAGCAAGCGATTGAGCAGCCTTAGCATATCATTAGCATATTACACTTTGATTGGTTGAACAGACAACCAGATGACTGGACACTTAGCATATTAGGCTTTTATTATATAGAGTGGGCTTAAAGGAATTATAGCCAAAAATTAACATTTATTAAATCTAAGAGGAGGGCAATTTGGTAAGCTTTATACTATTTTTTGTATGTTTGAAAATTGTTACAATTAAACATTTTATTTTTGTGTAACAGATTCAATTTATTTACAGATTTACAAAAATTATGGGCAAAACTAGTATATATGAAGTTTTATTTCCTCAGAATTGGCTCCAGAGCTAAATATAGTACAATGATAAAAATCTGTACTTCCATGATTTCTGAAATCAAGGCAAATGAGAAGAATGTAGAAAAGCTTTAAAAAAAAAAAAGATAAATATTAACTATCCAACATATCACCTGCTTCTCCTGAAGATGTTTCCTCAGTAACTAAGGGTAAGCCAGATGCAAAGAAATCCATGATTGTTGCATAAATATCTGGTTTCAGTAAATTCCAGTCTAACTCTTCACTTTCCTGTAAATATTTGAAGAAAGAATGCTAAAATTTCTACCCAAGGTACAGATAAATATAAAACAAGACTTTGTATCTTTCAAGAATCTTTTCCTACATATATATATATATATATATATATATATATATACACACATATATATATATACACACATATATATATATGTCCTGTACTATGCAACAGTACCCATTTCTGGAGAATACATGTCAAATCCAGTTCTTAAGAATATGGCTTATAATAACTTTCAGAAGATACAATCCTAGAACATTTCTCATTCATTCATTCATCAAACTTGTACTAAGAGTGCTGTAGATATCATACCCTATATGAAAAAATATTTTTTTTCATGAGGTAAAGACAGTTAAAATACTGAATAAGGATTCTCTATGTTAATGAGGATAAAGAGGCCCTGGACAGTGTTGTTCGTGGTTAAAGCATTGGCCCTCACACTGAAGGGTCTCGAGTTCAATTCCTAGTCAAAGGCATGTAGCTGGATTGCAGGTTCCATCCTCACTCCCATTAGGGGTGTGTGCAGGAGGCAACCAATCAACGTGTCTCTCACATCAAGGTTTCTCTCCCCCTCCCTCCCAACCCCCCTTCTACTCTCTCTAAAAGTCAAAGGAAAAAATATCCTGAAGTGATGATTAACAAAAAAATAAAAGAATTAACCAATGGACCTGGCCAGCTAGCTCAGTTAGAGTGTTGTCCCAATATGTCAAGGTTGCAGGTTCAATCTCCAATCAGGGCAGATACAAGAATCAACCAATGAATGCATAAAGAAGTGGAACAAATCAATGCCTGTTTGTCTCACTTTCCCCTTCTTCTCTCTTTTTAAAAATCAATCAAATATATATTTTTTAATTTTAAGATTTTTTTAAAGGGCTGAATTTTTAAAATAGAATCAACCAATGAATGCATAAATAAGTGGAACAACACATTAATGCATTTCTCTCTCCCTCATCTTGCTCTAAAAAAATCAATAATTAAAATTAAAATATAAAAAGAATAAAGAAATTTCCCATTCTTTTAAATAAAATAGGATTATCTGAATACGTAAGATATCTGACAACTATTAAAAAACTCCATTTACATATACTACTTAAGAATATTGATAAAATCCAATGACACAGTTGTAGAACCTAAACTTCTAACATGTCTTATCTATGGCTACGGGGCTAGAAGACTTGTGAACTGTCAACAAGACCAGTATCCTCAAGAAATACTCGATAGCTATTTCACCCCCAAATCTGACCGACTAGTTGATTCCATTTTTTTAAAAAGGTATAATTCTTAAATACCTAAATAGTACTAATGTCTAAAAAGAGAAAGGCAGGCTATATTGTTTTAGGTTTTTTAATATATTTATTTTTTTAATATATTTTTATTTATTTCAGAGAGGAAGGGAGAGGGAGAGATAGAAACATCAATGATGAGAAAATTAGTGATTGGCTGCCTCCTGCATGTCCCCCACTGGGGATTGAGCCCCCAACCTGGGCATATACCCTGTCTGGGAATCGAACAGGTGACCTCTTGGTTCCTCGGTTGACGCTCAATCACTGAGCCACACCAGGATGAGCTGTTTTTTTAACATTTTTATTGATTTCAGAGAAGACAGAGGGAGAGAGAGATAGAAACATCAATGATGGGAAAGAATCATTGATTGGCTGCCTCCTGCATGTTCCTTACTGGGAACTGAGACCACAACTCAGGCATGTTTCCTGACTGGGAATTAAACCATGACCTCATGGTTCATAGGTCGATGCTCAATCACTAAGGCTTGCTTGCTGGGCTATTGTTTTAGTTTTTTAAAGGAGTGCTCTTTACTCTGACCAGGTAGGTACTCAATTGGTTGAATGTTGTCCCATACACCAAAATGGTTGCAGATTCAATTCCCAGTAAAGGCACATATCCAGTTAGGGTGTGTACAGGAGGCAACCAAACAATGTTTCTTTTACACATTGATGTTTCTCTCTCTAAATCAATTTAAACACACACACTCACACACACACACACACCTAAATCAATTTAAACACACACAAACACATACACACACACACACCTTCTCAGATGAGGATCTAAAACTAATTTTTTAAAAAGAAAAGTAAATAGTTTTTCTAGAAGGAAAAACTATTAGATGCAGTCTACTCAGACTCTCTGGAAATTGTTGGCTAGGGTCTATGCTTAAAGACTATAAAAAATTGAAGCTACATGTATAAGAATGATATTTTAATAGATTAAGAACCAATTTAAAGGCAGTACACAGAGCAGAGATAAATGGGCACTGCTATGGATACAAAAGCAAAACTAGTGACATGCTTTAGTGACTGGGAATGGGAACTAGTTAGAGGTAATGTTCTAATAAATTATTTGGAAGACAAATCAAAGGGCTACCTCAGATCTTCAATAAACATTGGGTTCTACTAAGTAAGGAAATCTCGGTAACAAAAAGAAAAATTTCCTGAAGTTGAATGAGACAAAAAGACAGCATATAAGCTGAAAATACACTTACACATTTAGAAAAAAAACATAAATGATGCACAAAGAAGCCTCTGAATTATCAATTACAGATCAAAAGGGAAACAGGCAATCACTGAAGATGTCTGGTAAATGGAATAGTCCATAATGAGGAAGGTTAACTGAAAGAAAACAAATGCAATCTGCTACTCTACCTATTAAATATAAATGTGTGCCCTCATTTGGAATATTATTTATTAGCTGTCATGTCATTAAGAAAAAAATAGTGGAGCTGAAGAAATTTCAAAAAGGGTAAATTATGAAGGGGAAGGGAGATAAAAGATGACTTACCAAAATCAAATAAAATAAAAAAAAACCTTGTAAGATATAATCACATGTTTTCATCTAAAAAAATCTTATATAGCACATAGACTATATGTTAAAGAACTAAATAAAAATGCCTTAAAATAAATACGTAATTTCCTGTTTGTAAAATAAAGACTAGTTGCAAGAGTTAAACCAGATAATATATGTAAAGCACTCATGCCACAGCCTACATGTGAGACATTAAATAAATGTTGGTCCTTTTTTCTCCCTCAAAAAATAGCAAAGAAAGAAAAATGAATAAAAAGGATAGGCCAGGTGTCTCTAAACTGAAAAGACTAAGGATTAGTTAACACAGATTTGTTCACCATGATCCTACATTTGTGGGAAGCCACTTGAAGGCTGAAAATTCAATTTAGAAACTTTCCTTCTAGGAAACTTTATTTGAGTGCACTATATGCCGGGCATTGTTCTAGGTCAGTGGTCGGCAAATTCATTAGTCAACAGAGTGGCAAACGGCGAGCCACTGTTTGCCAACCACAGTACCAGGAGCTCATTATTCTGTCCATTTTCTTTTTCTTTAAAAAAAACACACAAAACACCATATTTTTTAATGATTTCAGAGAGGAAAGAAGAGGCAGAGAAAGATAGATACATCAAAGATGGAGAGAATCAGTGATTGGCTACCTCCTGCACACCGCCTACAGGATATGTGCCCTGACCGGAAATCGAACCATAACCTTCTGGTTTATAGGTCCCTGTGAAATCGATGAGCACACCAGCTGGGACCCTGTTCATTTTCTTCATTCTGCTTATCTTAATCATATTTTTTATTTTTATTCCCTGTCTTTCCTGCACTAGAATATAAACTCTGTGATGATAAAAATTGTCCATCTTAAGATCCCCTAGAACAGTGGTCAGCAAACTGCAGCTCTGTTGACTAATGAGTTTGCCGACCACTTTCCTGGAAGAAGTGACACTTTCACAAATATGGTCAAAAAAGGGCTTTCTAAGAAATAGCTACAAAAGAATACTGGACTAGATGTAACATGTTAGTGAACTAACCCAATATGCCCACTTTTTGGTACATGAAAAATTCAGAGTAATCCATTAAAATTGCTTAGGAGGAGTTGAAAGAATACTTTTTATTTTGATGTGAAATTATACAAATGATTAAATTCAGTGTATACATATCAATTAATAGACTTAAAAGGACACATAGTTCAAATTTAAATAGTTCATTTCTCATTAACCTAGTAAACTTAAACATGAAACAGTCTTTTCTAGCAGATACCATGTTAGCTGTGGCAATGGGTAATGTAAGAACTTACAGTCCACTGCTCTTATGTATGAAGCTCTGAAGGGTTATTGTAGGACAGTAAGATGGGTCAGATACCATGATGTAAGTGCTCACTTTGAAAGAAGATATGTATACTAAGTGGCCAGATTATTATGATCTCTGAACACATAATAATTTGGCCACTCATTGTATATCCTATATAATAAAAGGCTAATATGCAAATTGTCCCCTCCACCAGGAGTTTGACCAGCAGGCAGGCCGGATTATTATATATACTGAATCACCAGATTTTTAGTGTTGAGAGATCATAATAATCTGGCCACTAAGTGTATATTGTGTGTGATTATTTATTTCCTTCTCTTTTTACTCTATCAATTTGACTTAAAAATTAATAAAAATTAGTAAAAATAATACTTGGAAGTCTAAATTCTAGGCCTACCAAGGTTAAGTCCTGGCTCTGCTGCAGGCTACCTATACAATCTTGAAGCTCAAATGTTTCCCTTTTGAAAAATGAGGGATCTGGAAATTATATTGAATAATTAAGAAATGTAAAAAGTAAACTTGAGATTTTTTAAAATAATAGTATGTATAAAATACATTAAGAATGTAAATTCTGGAGAACATTTGACTCAGAAAAACTAAAAGTGCTTCACATCATATTTTATATCCCCCTATATTACCTTTGTGACAGTGATGAAATCTGGTCCAAAGAAGACACTTTTTACTCCTTCAATCCTAAATAATTGCCTGTGAAAAAAAATAAAAAATAAGAGATAATAAAATGTCTAATTATGAAAAGTTTACACATAAACAAAAGTACAGCCTAACTGGTTAGGTTTAGTGGATAGAGCGTTGGCCTGTGGACTAAAGGGTGCCGGGTTCGATTCCAGTCAAGGGTACATACCTGGTTGTGGTTGCGGGCTCCATCCCCAGTAGGGGACGTGCAGGAAGCAGCCAATCAATGGTTCCCTCTCATCATTGATATTTCTATCTCTCTCTCTCTTCCTCTCTGAAATCAATAAAAATGTATTTTAAAAAAGTACAGAGAAAAATAGAAAACTTCCATGTACCCATCATCAGTTTCAAGTATGATCAATCTTGTTTTATTATTTTCCCCTACAGTCAAGTAATCCCACAATAAAAATATCCAATATTTTTATTACTGAAAAATTTCCTCATTTTCCTTTGTATTCAGCCCTCTTGCTTTATCTCCATGTTCTATTAACTTTTGTTTCATGGAAATAACTTTTTACTTTTTTATTTTTTATTTAAAAAATGTTTCCAGCTTCACTGAAATATAATTAACATAAAACATTGTGTAAGTTGAAGGTACACAACGTGATGCCTTGATATACACATATACTGTGAAATGATTACCACAATAAGGTTAGTTAGCACATCTGTCATCTTGGTAACTATTGATCTTTATGCCACTACTGCTTTGCTTTTGCTTGAGTTTCATATTAATGAAACCATACAGTCTTCTGAATTTGGCTTCTTTCACTTATCATAATGCTTTTGAGAGTCATCTTTGTTTTTGTGTATATCAATAGTTCATTCTATTTATTGTTGAGTAGTATTACATTATATGGGCATTTACAATCTGTTTAACCATTCCACAGTTGATGGACATTTCCAGATTTTGGGGGATGAGGCTATTATACATAATGATACTATATAGATTTATGTGCAAGCTTTTGTGAGACATATGTTGTTTTGTTTTTTGTTTTTATACATATAATAATCATATTGCACTTACTGTCCTGAAACTTGCTTTCTTCACTTAACAGTATATCTTAAGAGGTCATTCTATGATGGTAAATGTGGGTCCCTTTCATCCTTTTAATACGTGAAGACTAGGGATGAACATTGTTTATCTAACTCTTCCTACTAATGAATATTTTGGTTGTTTCTAACTTATTCCCCTACCAACAAGGCTACAATGAACCTCCTTGCACACACCTTGTGTACATATGCAGGCATTCTCTAGAGAGTATTTTTCAAGCCCACCAACAAGTTGTGAGATCAATTATGTAGTGACCAAAATTTTATCTAATGAAATAGGACAGAATAAAATAAAAAGAAGAAACAAAATATAAGAATGCATTACATAAGGGTGAAAATGTCCCATCAAACACTTGTTTCATACAAACACACACGTATCTGTGTGTGTGTGTGTGTGTGTGTGTGTGTGTGTGTATCTGTGTGTGTCTATGTTCACATATATATGGATACCTGTATATACATATGTGTATGTGGTGTGTGTGTTGAGTCATAACATAAAACATTTCTTATTGTGGCTTATATCAAAAATTATAAAAATTATAAAAAACAAATGCTCTAAGATATATTCTGACAAGAAGCATGTTTAGGTCAAGGAAATATGTATTTTTATTAACTAGAGATTTTAAAAATCATTCTTGAGATAAACGTATTTCTGACTCGCCTAAATGCGATTTAAAAAAAAGATATATATATATATAGAGAGAGAGAGAGACAGAGAGAGAGAAAAATATTTAAGTGATACTTTGCAAATATCCTTGGTAATCAGTATCAGGCACAGCTTACTAAAAATGTCAATTGATACTGACTCTATTTCTTATTATAAATAATTTATTTAGCTATCAGCTAAAAAGAGTTACATTCCAATAAATTTATTGTTTATACTTTATCATCTGATATATACCTAACTAGTCTCTATTTAGTAAATTTAAAAACTGTTTCAACTGCATAGGGTTTTTTTTTATTAATTTCAGAGAAGAAGGGAGAGAAAAAGAGAAACATCAATGTGTTGCCTCCTGGGGTTCGAACCTACAACCTGCATATATGCCTTCTGGGAAATCAAACCTACCACCTAATTGTGCACAGGACGATGCTCCAACCTAGTAAGCCACACCAGCCAGGGTTTAACTGAACAGTTTTGTTTTGTTTTTAAATCATCCTATATCTGATAACTAGTATAATTTTTAGATCTGAATGGAATCCTATCCTACCTAATAAGAGTAATATGCAAACTGACCATCACTCCAAGATATTATGTAGTCAAAGATAGCTGCCCCCATGTGGACACAAGATAGCCGCCACAAGATGGACTGCAGGGGAGGGCAGTTGTGGGTAGTTAGTGGTGACCAGGTCAGCAGAGGGCAGTTGGGGTTGACCAGGACTGCAGGGGAGGGCAGTTGGGCGGAACAGGCCTCCAGGGGAGGGCAGTTGAGGGGGAACCAGACCTGCAGAGTAGGCCTATTGTGGGGGGACCAGGCCTGCTGGAGAGAAAGCAGTTGGAGGGAACCCAGGCCTGCAGGGGAGGACAGTTGGAGCGGGGACCCAGGCCTGCAGGAGAGGGCAGGCCTGCAGGGGAGGGCAGGCCTGCAGGGGAGGGCAGTTAGGGGTGACCAGGCCAGCAGGGGAGGATAGATAAGGGTGACTGGGCCAGAAGGGGAGGGTAGTTAGGGGCAATGGGACCAGCCAGGGAGCAGTTAGGCATCGATCAGGCTGGCAGGCAGAAATGGTTAGGGGTAATCAGGCACAGGCAGATGAGCGGGTGGGAGCCAGCAGTCCTGGATTGTGGGAGGGATCCCAGATTGGAGAGGGTGCAGGCTGGGCTGAGGGATAACCCACCTTTTTCCCTCCCTCCCGTGCACAAATTTCATGCACCAGGCCTCTAGTATTTTATACATGACTCCATTTGAGACTTCTAGAAATTCAGTTATCCTTAAGAATTAAATAAGTAAGTTTTCATTGCTTATTAAAAACAGTTCTAAAGATTTAGAATGGAGCCCTGGCCCATGTGGCTCAATTGATTGAGCATTGACCTATTAACCAGAAGGTCACGGTTCAATTCCCATTCAGGTCACATGCCTAGGTTGTGAGCTTAATCCCATGCAGAAGGCAGTCGATTGATGATTCTCATCATTGATGTTTCTATCTCTTTCTCCCTCTCCCTTTCTCTCTGAATCAATAAAATATATTTAAAAAAATAAAAGATGTAGAATGGAAATTAACTATATTATCATTTTGACGGATTATTTTTCTTAATTAAAGATATAAATTTTTATATAGTCACTAAAGGCCCAGTGGACGAAATTCATGCACTCGGTGGTGGTGGGATCTCTTAGCCCAGATTGTGAGAGGGTGCAGGCCAGGCAGAAAGACTCCATCAGTGCACAATCAGGGTCGGGAAGGAACTCAGGAGAGCTCCAGGGCATGTCCAGCCCGTCTCGCTCAGTCCCAATTGGTCGAACCCCAGCAGCAAGCTAACCTACCAGTCAGAGCATCTGCCCCTTGGTGGTCAGTGCACACCATAGCAAGCAGTTGAGCAGCCTCAGCACATCATTAGCTCTGATTGGTCCAACCAACTAGACAACTGACACTTAGCCCAACTAGACAACTGACACTTAGCATATAGGTTTTTATTATATAGAATGATACAGATCTCTCAATACATCACTTTTCAGTAGAAGACTTTCCTAATATCAACTTAGTTTTTTACCCTTATCTGAAAATGAAATATTCTCTGGAAAAAAAATTGCAGTGCACATAAAAATGTAATCCTATTTAATAAAACAGTAATATATAAATTGACCATTCCTCCACTATACCCATAGCCATGCCCACTAGCCAATCAGGAGTGATTATGCAAATTAACCCAAGCAAGATGGCGGCTGGCCACAGAGCTGGAGTGAGCAGGAGGCTTGGGTTTCCCGGCAATGGAGGAAGCCAAGCTTCCTGCACACCCTGGCCGGACCAGGCCTCGGTTCAGGGCTACAAAGTTGCAATTACAAAAGATAAATAAATCCCAACAAAAATGGTTGCAGCCACAGAGTGAGCAGGAGGCTTAGGTTTCCCCGGCGATGGAGAAAGCCAAACTTCCTGGCTGTCCTGGCCTCCACTCAAGGCTACAAAGTTTCAATTATAAAAGATAAATAAATCCCAGATCCCAGGGCCTCCACTTGGGTTGCTGGGTGGAATGGTCGGCCTGCAAACCACAAGCCCCTCGTTCAGGCCACCCCACGCCACATGGGAACCCCACCCTGATCCAAGACACCCTTCAGGGCAAACCAGCTGGCCCCCACCCATGTGCCAAGCCCCTATCCTATCTAATAAGAGTAATATGCAATTGACCATCACTCCAACACACAAGATGGCTGCCACAAGATGGCCAGCAGGGAGGGCAGTTGGGAGGGATTAGGCCTGCAGAGGAGGGCAGTTGGCAAGGACCAGGCCTGCAAGGGAGGGCAGTTGGGGGCAATCAAGCCTGCAGGGGAGGACAGTTAGGGGAGGGTGACCAGGCTAGGAAGTTGGAGGCGACTGGGCTTGCAGGGAAGAGCAGTTTGAGGGGACCCAGGCCTGCAGGGGAAAGCAGTTGGGGGGGACCAGGCCTGCAGGGGAAGGCAATTAGGGGCAATTGGGCTGGCAGGGGAGCAGTTAGGCATTAATCAGGTTGTCAGAGGAGTGGTTAGAGGGTGATCAGGCTGGCAGGCAAAAGCAGTTAGGGGCAATTAGGAAGGCAGCCAGGCAAGCAGTTGGGAGCCAGCAGTCTTGGATTGTGAAAGGGATGTCTAGCTGCCCTACTGGGATCGGGCCTAAGCGGGCAGCCGAACATCCCTTGAGGGGTCAAGATTGGAGAGGGTGCAGGCTGGGCTGAAGGACACATGCCCCCATGCACAAATTTCATGCACCAGGCCTCTAAGTAGCTAAATAAAGCTGCCTTAACCCCAAAGTCAGTTAATTAGATTTCTTGGTAAAAGAAAATGAAAACTAGTAATATACCTAGCCAGAGGAGAGCGAAATGCTGTAGCTGGTGTGGGGAAATCCATGGTCCTTGTCTCAAGAACTGGTTTTCCTGGAATAAATTTTAAACTGTTGGGATTTGGGGTATCTTGTGTTTGAATAAACATGTGTCTCACTAAAAGAGAAAAAAGAAGAAATAATATTAATTTGGAAAATAAAATAGTTTATAATTTATGAACTATGAAATGCTCATTTTCAGAGACCCAAAAAAAGTAAGAAAAGTCAGTAAAAAGAAAATAAGACTTTATTGCCCAAACTGACAAAATAAGAATTTTTAAAGACAAGAAGGCAATTTACCAATATATTTAGGATAACTGCATTGAATTTTATATTAATTTTGATTATTTAGATAGTTTTGCTACTCAACAGATTCTAGTAATATCTTATACTTAAGTAGGAAGGTGTATATATATGTATATATATATATATATATATATACACACACACACACACATATATATAATAATTCAGGAATCATATATATTCTATTTGGTGACTTAATACCAATGGGTATCATAATCATAAGTCATCATCATTGTGATATTAATATAGTAAAATGTTACATTCTCTTCTACCAGCCTTTTAAAGATAAAAAAAATTTATAATAATAACTACTATTTATTGTATGCTTAGTAGTTACATGCCAAGGACTGACTAGAGTGCTTTTTTTCTTAAACTGATTTTTAGAGAGAGAGAGAGGGAGAAGGAGAGAGAGAAAAACATCAATGTGAGAGTAAAACATCAGTTGGCTACCTCCTGCATACCCACTATCAGGGCATGTGCCCTGATCAGGAATTGAACCAGCAACCTTTCAGTGTCTAGATCAATGCCCAAATGAGCCAATGCAGCCAGGTTGGGTCCAGTGTTTTAAATGTAAGTATGCCTTAACAACCTATGAAGAAGGTACTATTATTCCTATTTTACAAATGAAGAAACAGGCTTAGAGATAAGTATAGTAACATGTTACAAAGAGTTAAGTAACTGCTCAAAAAGTGGTATAGAATTAGTGATACTATAATGTAAGTAGGAATCTATGTGACTTACTTTTTGGAATGCTTAAAGTTATCTTTACAGCCCTGGCAGATTGTGCAGTGGTTAGAGCATCAACCCAAGGATGAACAGGTTTGATTCCTGTTCAAGAGCTCCTGTGTGGGTTGGAGGTTTGATCCCCAGGCCCAGTCAGGATGAGTGTGGGAGGAAACCAATCAATGCATCTCTTACATAGATGTTTCTCTCTTTTTCTCTCTCCCTTCCCCCTTTACACTCTCTCTAAAAATTAATGAAAAAAAATATCCTCAGGTGAAGACTAACAATAACAAAAATATTGTTTTTATAGGTTCTCTTCTTTTTTCTAGGGCCATGATAAGATTGAGAATGAATTCATTAGAGCAATAAAGAACAAAATCTTTAATTCCCTACCTTGTTAATATAACAACACTTGTAAGACAAAAGGATAGATAGTACTGGTGTTTTAACTGTTTTAAAACTATTGAACAGGCCTTTACTATTTATTATAAAAACATACCTCTGACCAAAAACACACCAGTTCTCATCTTAGAACAGTATACTGAAATAGGTTAATTCACTGGGTTATTACTATGTGCTGGGCCCTGGCCAGGTAGCTTGGTTCTGTTGGAACGTTATCCGATGCACCAAGGTTGTGGGTTCAATCCCCAAGCAGGGTACATACAAAATCAGTGAGTGCCTGGATAAGAGAAACAATGAATCGATGTGTATCTCTGTCTCTCTCTCCCTTTCCTCTCTCTTTCTAAAATCAATAAATGTGCTAGGCATGATGCTAAGCATTCCACATGAATTATATCACTTACTCCTCACATTCTGCAAAGGAAGTAGTTTTTATCCTATTTTATAAATGAGAAAACTAAAGCTCAATGTCACTCAGCTATTTAAAGTGATAAAATTGCCCATTTTCCAGCACTGACTTGCTTAACCATTGTGCATATTGCCACTCCATACTTATCAATGCCAAGCATAACAGGAAAATATATATAAAACCAGTCTTCCTATCTTGTCATAATCCTCATATCACACATCCTAGAAAAAATAGGAAAATATAAAAAAGGCAACAATTTTATTTTAAATTAGAGGTTAAATCTGGCAAAACATATGGTTGTTATGAAAGTGTTTTTCTTACAAGATTCAAACTTGACAGCTGAGAACTGTTTTTGCACCTTGCCATACAGTTCCAGCTAACTGATGTTGAGTCATTTCCTTGGTGAAGTAGAAATTGAAACTAAAGTCCCATACATTTTGCCTATTTAAGTCATTGTCCTATAAGATATCAGTTGCTAACTTGGTGACTAGGCAAGTCCTAAAGAAGAGAAAAATTTTAAATGATATCCTCAATGTTCAAGTACTTAGTTTAAAATATTTATATCTCTAACCAATAAATGCCTCTGAAAATCTGTGTTACAAGAAAACAATTTTTCAGATGCAACATTAAAGGGCTTTCTGTAAATATAAAGACAACAAGGTTCTTCTAACTGTGGTTCTGACCAATCATTTCTTTCAACCTTTCTTAATAATTTATTGGTAGCCAAAAGCTTCACACACATTAGGCACTCTTCCAATATTTAAAGAATTAAATCTGGCTTTTATTCTACTCAATCCATTTATGTAAAACTATATATACAGGAAGGAAAATGTTTAGAAATACTTGAAGGTAAGAACTCTAAGTATAAAAAAATTTGTTAAGAGAGCAAAATCTGAGGTAGAAAATAAAATATGACATCATTATATAAATTTTCTTTTGACAATGGACAAAGCTATTTCAAAAAAATGATTTGACTGGGTATTAACAAAATCATTCTAATTATGGTCTAAATTGAGTTCAATTAAAAAATGATTCCCAGGACCATCATCCAGAAAGATACCCCTGAAAATGTCATAAGGGTTATGCTAGTATAGAAAGACTGATAAAAAATAATTGTTCCTATTATTCTTGGTACTGATAGGCAAATAGGTAGGCATAAATTCCTCCAAAACAACAGATTAATTGTGCTTAAAGTCAGTATCAAAGATTAAAATCAGTAGCCCTCCAATTTAGAAAGCCTAGGTAACCACATAATTCAGTCCCACAGAAATTTAAAGTCCAATTAAAGTATCTTAGTATGTTGAGATACTCTATATTTATACCTAAATTATTCTGTGATTCAAGATATGGTCTGTAACCTAATCCAACTCATGCCATTAGCCAGTCAGTCACCTTCTAGAGTATGGCCACAGGAGGTGTTCAAGGTAGTGATGGAAATGGAAATGGGCCAGGAACTGAATCCACTTTTACAGCTCCATAAGCACACAGATAGGTATTTACACACAAACATATGCCCTTTTCTCTCAGGTTTCCCTAGCCACACAATAGCTCCTCCCAATATGACACGACAGTGGTCATATTCAAATAATTTTCAAATCCTATCCTCATACCTATTTCTAATATTTAAAAAAATAAACATATAATACCAACCAGATTGTAAAAAAAAAAAA
>PVJN01029321.1:15711-26633 GCA_004026805.1 Lasiurus borealis | reverse complement strand
GTTCCTCATGCTGTAGCAACGAAAATAATTTTATGGTTGGGGGTCACCACAACATGAGGAACTGCATTAAAGGGACGTGGCATTAGGAAGGTTGAGAACCACTGAGACAGAGAGACCTACAGGCTTGATTACAAGTGAGGTTTACTATCATAACCCAAATATGTTGCTTGAAAAAAAAACCGGGAGGCAACTAGAAATTGAACCAAATATAAGCCCTTGAAGGGCAAATGTAAATTGAATAAGTTTTGCTATTTCAAGAGCAAGAAGAAAAAATTCAGATAAAAGGATGAAAACCACATTGCATCCACTCTAAGCAGCTGTTAAAGAAAAAGAATGGTATACTATGAAAATACTTAATACAGATTGTAAAGACATTTGTTCAAAGAGGATTTCCTAGAGTAGGTGATATTTCAGTTAATTTTTTTAAATGTGAAGAGATTAGCTAGATAAGAAAAAGGTGTAGGGGTCCCATATTGCAGAGGGTACAGGCAGGGTTGAGGGAACCCACTCCCTCCATGCATGAATTTCATGTACCAGGCCTCTAGTCCTATATAATAAAAGTCTAATATGCTAAGTGTCCGGTTGTCCAATGACTGGTTGACTGTTCAACCAATCAAAGCATAATATGCTAAGATATGCTAAGGTCACTCAACTGCTCGCTATGACATGCACTGACCACCAGGGGGCAGATGCTCCAACTGGTAGGTTAGCTTGCTGCTGGGGTCTGGCCAATCAGGACTGAGCAAGAGAGTCTGGACACGCCTTTAAGCCTTCCCACAGTCCATCTTAGCTGGCCAACCTCCTATGCCCCTCCCCAACCCCAATCATGCACCAGTGGGATCCCTTGGCCTGGCCTGTGTTCTCTTGCAATCTGGGACCCCTCGGGGGTGGAGAGGGGGATGGCAGATAGCTGATTTCAGTCCAATCCCACAAACCAAGCTGAGGGACCTCACTGGTGCACGAATTCATGTACCAGGCGTCTAATAATAAAATAATCATTTACAGAGCCCTCACTGTTGCTAGGTCACACATGGCAAATTCCTTATGGGCATTATTTAGTCCTAACAAGAGTCCTATGGAGCAGGTGCTGTTATTGTACCTATTTACATATGAGGGAACTGTGGCTCAAAAAGGTGAAGGAACCTGCCCAGGTTATGCAGCCAACAGTGGCAAAGCCAAGGTTCAATCCCAGGTCCGCCTTACTATTCAGCAATAGATAGTAGCCAACTTCTGACACAGGCTACACGTGGATGAACCTCACAGACATTATGCTAAAGGAAAGAAGCCAGGCATGGACTACATATTTATCATCCCACTGATATGAAATGCCCAGATAGGGCACATGTATGAGATAGAAAGCACATTAGTGGATCCTCAGCATGGCAGAGAGGGTGGGAATTAATTGCACATGGGCCAATGATTACTTTCATCAGTGACAGGCCCTAAAACTGGATTGTGACGATGGTTGCACAATTCCACAAATTTACCAGAAATCCCATCTAATTATTGGTATATACCTGGGATGCATGAATCTTACAGTAACTCTCCTTCACTAAAACCATTTAAAACAAAACTCCAGAGACCAGATTTAAGTCTTTGAATTGTCACCACCAACAACTGAATGCAGGTTCCTTTAGGCATCAGGCAGAAGGAAAAGCTGTATGCGGGACCCTCCATCCTCTTCATACAAGCATGGGGAGTGCCTTGAAACTCTTAACCAATCTAGTATGTTGTCTACATTTAATTTTATCCAGGATAGCTGTTTCTGACAACCACTAATTTTACTAATGCTAACTGTGATGAGCATGCATTTAACTCAGCCACGTAAGTTACAGACACGTGATCTCACACCATATAAGTTACAGAAATACATATCACATCACATGTGCTAACGAGTCTTAAATGACTGACATAGGAAAATAAACCCCAGGGAACTGTTGACATTCCCAACATCTACTGCCTCTGAAATAGCGATTAATAAAGAGCTCTCATCACTCTCATTACCTTGCTGCCATCCATCTAATCCACTCAACCTCCCACCCCGGGCCAGGGCACTTGCTACAGTGAACAATAAAGATTTCTGTCTTCCGCAAGCCACTGAGGAGGCTTTGCTTTCCTATTGACATCTGAGAGTTTGAAAAGGATCAGAGACTGCAATTAGGAGAAAAGTTGCCCATAAATTCAAAGGAACCCAAACTGAGCAAAGGATGTGAGGAGGTTGAGCAGCTGCTTGTGTCCCTGTGAGGAGTCAGCAGTCCTTGGTTGCCCAGGACACCCCGCAGGAACCATCCGTGGGGTGCTACGTCAATGTGCACTCCTCTCGTGTTCAAGCTGACTTATGTTATCTTTGATCAGAACAGAAATGGGTGTATTGTGAATGTGCTCCTTGTAACTTTTATAGAGAGATTCGGAATACCAGAAGCTTAACTTACATAGACCCTGGTGCCCTAAAAGAGCTGCCTCTTCTGAAGTTCCTGTAAGTATTAACTCCATTCCAATCCCACTTTTTTTACATTTTTTTCTAGATGATTACGTTATTATCTACCAGAATTCTCCCTAGAATGATGTGGGTCAGGACCATCTGAGTGGTTTAATTTCCGAGGCAAATCATATCCTATGACTTACCCCCCACCCTTTCCCATCAGGCAACATATCCCAGTGAAATGATCCGCATTTTAGAAAACTGGCTTATAGGTCAGCACATACTGCTGGGACCAGATACCTACTCCCAGAAACATGAAGGAGAAAATGCCATCATGTCTAGGGTGTCCCCCAAAAAATGTAATTAAATCATTAGAAAGGTCAGTGTTTATTAAAATACATTTCCTTTTCGCCTTACTAGCTTTGGCGCAGTGGATAAAGTGTTGGCCTGTGAACCGAAGGGTCCCAGGTTTGATTCTGGGCAAGGGCATATACCCAGGTTGTAGGTTTCTTCCCATCTTAGGCCTTGGTTGAGGCGCATGCAGGTAGCAACCAATCCATGTGTTTCTCTGACATCGGCGTTTCTCCACTCTCTCTAAAAATCAGTGGGAAATCCTCAGGAGAGGATTTTTAAAAAAATAAATAAAAGACATTTTATTTTCAAAATTGAGCTACCAGCTGTTAAACTGTGTATACAATTTGGGGGACATCCTGTGTACATATATAGTCTTAAATGGGATAGAACAAAACAAGAAATCCTGAGAGCCTCCTGGTCAATTTTATTAGAAAATGGGTATCGTAACTATAGTAGAGTGGCTGCTACACTGCAAAAATACAAAAGTCACAACGAATAAAACCTAATCTCTTGGAGGCTGTAGGGATAAAAATGGGTGGGACAGAACCTGCTGCCTTGCTTTGGTGACACCTTCATCAGATCTCTGTGAGAGCAGGAACCACATTTGTGTTCTCTGTTGCTTCTTGACTGCTGAGCAGAGTCTGTGCTCAACAACAGTGTGTTCCCTGGATGTCTACATGTGGCCTCAGGTTCTCTCCCACCTTCCCTCTTTCTTGCTCACATGCATTGTAAAAAAATGAAGAAGACAAAAAAAATTATGAGGAAAAAAAAAGAATCAACCTGAATCCCAATGCCCATAAATAATCACTATTAACATAGCTTATTTCCATCTAGCAATTTTTAAATAGAAGTATTTAGCCATGTGTATTTTATGAATATAGTCTTTAAGGATGAATTGAAGTTAGCCAGGAAAAGAAGGAGGTTGTGGTAGAAGACAAATACAGATGGACGGAAAAGCGTGGTAAAGACACAAAGCCGTGGAACCCCATGGCTTATTTTGGGGAACTATGAATAGTTCAGTATTGAAGAGGTGGGAGTGGGAAATCCTGGAGGAATAGAAAAGGACATTGATGAGTGATGTGGCTGAGGGGTATCTGGGGAGCGACAAAAACTTATGGGACAAGGCAGTCACTCCTGTATGGACTTAATGTTTCCATCAATCACTCTTTGATATGACGATCTCCTGCTATGTGATGATCTCCTTTTTGTCATTGCCTTCAAAAAGCTTACGTTCTAGTTGGGGAAGAGACTATATGACATTAAAAAGTTCCTCCCATACGGGAGAATAATGATAAGTGAAAAATGACAGGAGCATACATTATTTGGGGATACAGGCCACTAGAGAAGACATCAAAAAGGAGATGGACTTGTCTAGGGTTTGGAAGAATAGAAGGGTCCTACTTACAAGCCCCTAATCTGGCATTTCAGCCCTTTCCTTGGGCCTTTTCCCCCTGCCCTTCCATGTGAACTGCTTTTGCAACTGAACTAGCTTGTTTCCCGCGCTTCAACTAAACCTCATGGAACCTCATGCCTCTCCTTTGTTATTTGCAAAGTCCCATTTGTTCAAAGTCCCATTTAAGACTCCTGGCTCCTGCTTCATCTTCAGATCCTATGTCTTCCCTCTAGAAAATCATGTCAGAATTTGCCTGAGAAGACACACCAGTGAAACTAGAGTTTTCTCTGCTGGAAGACTTTCTGTAAAACTTCACTGATAGTGTGTAGATCTCACCCCATCTGTTCTTACTTCCTACATTCTAGTAGCTGCAACAGATATTAAACCAACTACATCTGGGAAACATGAGAACCTGAGAGTGCTTGTATTCATGCTGTTCATGCATATCTTTTCGTCTCGGCATTTTACCCTGATGATACAAACTATGGAAAGTGAAGATGGGTTTGATTGCTTTCCTTCCTTGGCTGGACACACTTGTTAAATGGTACTGCAACCATGGTGCCCCAGTGACTGCCTTGGGAAAAGCAATCTTGACAAAATAATGAACACAATAGGTATAATGTAGATTTGGAAAGAGGAAGTTTTGCTTGGAGTTGGGTAATTGTATTGTCTTCCTTTCCCATCCTCCCTTTATTTTATCGCCCAGATACACACAGGCACACCCACAATGTGCTCCAATTAAAATAAGGAAATGAGAGATAGGTAGGTAGGTAGGTAGGTAGGTAGATAGATAGATAGATAGATAGATAGAAGCCTGAATTTCTTTTCCTAGGAATCTTCCGTGGTTCAAATAATCCCAAGATTTTTCTAAAAAGAAAACATGTGTTGACACTGGTGAACAAGATTAGGTTATCCCACTGGAGGGAACATCATCTCATCCAAGGATCAGAACTTGCCCAAAACCAATCAGCTGTTTAGTGGAGGAATTAGGATTTGACTCCTGCTTGACTTCAGAACCCATGCTTTAAGCTTTTACATTATTCTACTTCTTATATGTTCATTTCCTTTGCTAATTTTGGTGTTTTTTTTTCTTTTTCATTACTTTAGTGGTATTTTCAACACTGGACTTAAAATATTCCCTGACCTGACCAAAGTTTATTCCATGGATGTATTCTTTATACTGTAAGTATGCACACACGCAATGTTGGGCAATATTTTACTTGTCCCTAACAAGGAAGAGAGGCAACCATTAGTGTTGGTCAAAGCCAAGAAGAGCAGTTGTTTCAAGAAAGAAGCAGTGATCAGCCGTGACAGGTGTACTAATAGATGACAGGTGGCAAGGACTGAGGGATGGCCATTGGGTTTAATAATGTAGGGCACTGGTGATCCTGATCTGGACAGCTCCAGTGATGGAGAAGTGGTTAGAGTGAGCAAGAGGGAGGATTAGAAAGAGTGATTATAACAAGCTCTTTTGGGAAGTTTTACTGTTAAAATAGAGCAGAAAATGTTTCAGTAATTGGTAACTATTGGAAGAAAAGGTTTGTTGTGGTTCTCTTTTAATGGGAGAAATTACGGCATATTTGTTTGCTGGTAGCAATAATTAAAATTTTTATGATGACGATGACACTTCATTTTTCATCTAGTTTTTTAATACTTTTAAACACTTCCTAATTCATTATCCAGGTTGTTCCTCTCAGCCATTTCATTAAGTCATAAAACTAGGTTATAATGATTCTACTCTACAAATGAGGAAACTGGGGAATAGAAAACCTAAGTGATTTTGTCTGAGCAGAGTCCCAAGGAATAGTCACTAGTGATGCCTAACCTGCTTTCTGTGACTTCTTTTTGGCCATGTGCTCTTGACTAAAACCTGTCACCCACAGTCAAGTTGTACAGAAGTGAAAGGACGTATGCAGAGAGAATTACAGGTTGAGTTTGCACCACAATCAGTAAAATGTGGAGTGAAGGGACCCAAACTGTTGGGATTTTGCTAGAAAAAAAAAATGACTATGCTCCTTTGCAAGAGAAGAGTTCAGTTCAAACTACACACAGTCTTCCAGCCACAAGGTTGGCAGAGAAATGCCCTCCTGGGGCAACTGCCTGGCAGTGTTTTCCAAGCGGAGAACACTTTAGAAATATTCATGAAATGAAACCCATTGATTCCATTCCTCCAACTCTTTGTAGGTGTTCCATACACTTAGAACACTCTACTTGCTATGGACAAAGTATTTGTCATAGACTCACAAGAAATCTCTGAGACCCACTAGCTCCCCTGGCAGATAAGGATGAAGTCAGGGGCCTCAGCCAAATCCCAAGCTCACTCGCTGACTATACATTTGGGGCTCTAAGTGCATGTCCATCTAGGATAGCTCTCGTCACCTCGCTTAACCTAAGAGCCACCAGCAGGCGACTAAGTCAATGAAACTTAAAAAGAAACAAGGTTAAACTAAACTGTGTCAGGCTATTTATTTAAATGCAGATGTGCAGCAAGAGCCCAGCTCAAAATAAATAAATAAATAAATAAAAGTATTGTTTTCAGCAAGTGTTTTTGTCCCTCTCTTGCAGGGAAATTACAGACAACCCCTACATGACTTCCATCCCTGCCAATGCCTTCCAGGGACTGTGCAATGAGACCTTGACGCTGTGAGTAGTGTTATAACTTCTCCATTCTAAAAATGCCAACAACTGAATTTTGATATGAAAACCACCATAGTTTCATAGCCCATCTAAGACCTATACTATCTTATAGTAAGTGCTCTATGGTCTACCAAGGGTTTCACACAAATAAATAAGAGTATGGCCCTGTGGTATGGGACTCTATAGGTGACAAAATAGTCTAGGCGACAACAGTATTCTCTTATAGAAATAGTCTGCATATTTTATCCAGAAAGGGCCATTTATGTTTTACAGATCACATGGCCTTAGTAGCAACTGCTAACCTCTGCCACACTAATGAGCATGGCTATATTCCAATAAAGTTTTATTTAAAAGAATAGGTGGTGGGCCAGATTTGGCCTGGAGGCCTTATAATATTTGTATAACATCTGTATCTTCAAGTGTATAATTCTCACGTCTTCATAAAAGAACTCTAGTTTGCACACAAAAATTAACTCTCAATGCTTTCTCAACCTCTGCCCTGTGTACCTGTGCATGGCAGTCTTCACCTAGGACACCTTAGTTGTGTAATTAAACGCATGGCGTAATTATTTAAGCAATTACCTCTTAGTTCTACATATGGGATAAATCCAGCTCTTCAGAGTACTCCTTTTAACATGGCCATCTCCTAAGTGTTTCTCACTGGGTTAAATATATAGCTCTTTCATCAACCCAGCAACCTTTTGATTGGGTATTATTATCATATTTTTACAGATAAGGAAAGTGAGGATAATAGAAGTTACAAAATTCTTATGATCACATCCTATAAAGGTCAGAGCCAGGTATAATTCCAAATTGGAGTCTCTATTATGCTTCTCAATGTGTCATCACAGTGTACAGATATTGGATGACAATAGTGATCAAAGTGCCCCCTCCACTGCCACTAGATGTGCCTGATTGTGATCGTGGCTGCCTTCTCTTTCTCAAGTCAGTACCCCAATAATGCCCATGCACTCCATTTTAGACCAGAGTCCCTGCAGCGGGGGCTCCTCCCGCACAAAGGGTTGTGTTTTGGGTGAGTGGGAAGAATGGCTTTTGAGGTTAAGAATCCTGAGTCCCCACAGCTCTGCAGCAATGTGGTTTCATCAGATCACCTCCATGTTTCATTAACTTAACTAGGAAATAGCAGTTCAGTCCAGCCCCTGGAATCATTATAAATATTAACTGATTTTTTGTTGAAGAAACATAGCAACAAATTAAAACATGAAAATTTCCACAAAAGGGCAGGGCCTATTTCCTTAAATTTGTTTTTGAAGTTCAATTTAGTTCAGCCCACAGCAAGGAAGCATTTAATCTATGATAAGCTCAGAGAATCAAAATATAGATAAAATACAAATGTGAAATAGCATTTTAAACAGAAAAATAAAGCTTATGCATTCAAAGGAACAATATCTTTAAAAGTTTTGATTTTTTAAAAATGCAATCATTCATCCATTTTTTGCTTTAATTTTTTAAATTGATTTTTAGACAGAGAGGAAGGGGAAGGGATATATAGAGATAGAAACTTTGATGAAAAACATCAATTGGCTAGAAATTGAGCCCACAACCTGAGCATATGCCCTGACCAGAAATTGAACCAGTGACCTCTTGGTTCATAGGTCAATGCTCATCCACAGGCTGGGCCATTCTTCCATTATTGACTTTGGTAACTATTAACTGAAATCTTGTTTTTTAAAATATATCTTCAATATATATTTTAAAGTGTTAAATGATGGCAGATCCTTTTCCTCAAAGTGAACCTGCTTCTGAGAAACAGTGTCAAGTTACTAGAAGCAAAATCTGGAGAATGGGAATTCAAACTGAGAAATAATCTATGTCCCCAACAAAACATATTGTAGAGTTTTCTTCTGGGCTCAGATGCAGGATCCAAGAGCCCCTATGCCCATTTCTAATACTGAATGAAATATTGAAGCCCAACCTCAGAAAAGGGCCAGCATCATTTCCTATAGGTCACTGATTTCTCCTTGCTCTGTTGTTTGCAGGAAACTATACAACAATGGCTTTACTTCAATCCAAAGACATGCTTTCAATGGGACAAAGCTGGATGCTGTGTAAGTCAAGGGTAGCTATGGAAACCTCTATCATCCCCCATCCTCCCACCCCCAAGAAGGACCATCCAATGGGTTAGAATTCTTCTAGAGATAGATAGTTTCTGATAGCACATTCTTTAACTGCAGAGCGAGTGTGACCAAGACTTGGTGATGATGTTAAGGAACTTGACAAGAACCAGCTTCAGTGGACACTTTCACTTCCAATTCTAAATCCCGAAGCTCTTTCCCACAATAAAATGGAGTACCATGAGGTCATCTTCAGATACTTGTAGGAGTGTGTGTGTGTGTGTGTGTGTGTGTGTGTGTGTTCATCTACGATGTGCAAGAAGTAAAGGAATATCTTTAAGTCCAAAGCTGTTCAGAGAGTAAGGTTCTTCTCTTAGATTCTTTTTTCTGACACGTTTTTGGGGAAAGTATCAGTTTATATTTGATTCACTCAGAAAGAGCTGAAAATACATACCCAACTTTTACCTTCTCCCTAAATTAATAATGCCTAGAACGGTCTGTTAGCAAAAAGATAGAGATTGACATGAGTTTCTGTTTGTTGTACTTTTCTGTAGGGTCTTTCTGACCTCCAGGATCTATGCTGGGGTATATTTTGAGTATAAGAGCTTGCAGACTGGTTTGGCCATACTTCTGTGTGCTTTAACCTGATATTTAACAAATGGAAAATAGCTTTAGTAGAGTCTGCTTCCCACAGTACAGTAGACGAGCTCATTTGTAGGGCCCTCCTACTACAAAATAACTATAACATAAATTTTAAAAAACTTACAAATATTTTATTTCATACCTTCAAGACAGGCAAATAAAACAGCCTAACAAATCAGGAGCTGCCACGAAAGTGGTCAGTGTCACAAAAGGTGCCATCAGTACTGCCAGAATAATCATTGCAAAATCCGAAGACTTGATTTTAGATCTACTGTGTGTCAGAGGGTTTATCAAGCTTTAATGAACTTACAAACAAAATAGATTCTGATACAGGAGTTCTGGGGTGAGCATTTCTAACAGGCACCCAGGCAATGCTGGTGCTTCTCACCCACTGAGCACATTTAAAGTAGCAGGTGAGGTCCCTAACCTGCACAGCCACATGCAGGGGCCTTCATTGCAAGCAAACAAACAAAACACGCCTGTCGTGGCGTTGCTCTGGTCTGGGAGTTCAGTGGTGGGTTCCGGTATAATTCCATTTTCAAGGACAAATGCTCCTAACTTTGGAAGTCCTATGCCTTTGCATGGCTTTCTCAGTTATGTTGGAAGAAGAGGGTCATCTTTGCCAGGCTTTTGGGTTTCCTAGAGTCTTCATCAAATGAAGAGTTAGAGTACATTTTTCTAGATTGTCTGATTTTAGTCAATTTTAAAAATAAATATAGGTGAAGTCTAAAAAGACTCAGTAGAGAACTATGAATGCTTATACTGTATATCAAAATTTGTAGTATTGGAGAGACTCTGCTTCCAACTTAACTTTATGATACATATCTCACACAATCCTTCATTTTCAACATATTGATTGAGCATCTACAATGAGCCAGGTGCTGTGTTATTCATTGGTGAGTCAAAGATGAACAAGCTCTCTGTTCACACTGAACTTATATTCTGGTGGGGTCAACTTAAAGGGAGAAATATCAAGGGTCAAAGCACATTAAGGAGAAATGTACTCAGATCCAGGCATGCATTTCAGATGGAAAATATCTGAACACTGAATATACAATGCATTGCATTCTTGCTTGGAGATATACACTGAGTGGCCAGATTATTATGATCTCTGAACACATAATAATCTGGCCACTCAGTATGTGTGTGGTGTGTGTGTGTATGTGTGTGTGTGTACACATATGTGTGTATATATGCCGTTGGGAGTCTCCGTTTCCTTCCCGTCAGAGAAAGCCAGCCAGGTACTCGGGCACCCGCTCTCTCAGCGCGCGCGTCTCCGTACCTCAGCTTTTTGCAGTTCCTCTGGGTGTCTGTGAGCCCCTCTCTTTCCTTCTAGCTGTAGAACTTCCACTCAGCCAGCTTTCCTGTGGTTCTGGATGATGTCTGTTCTGTCTTTTAG
>PVJN01029321.1:0-15611 GCA_004026805.1 Lasiurus borealis | reverse complement strand
ACACATATGTGTGTGTATGTACATATACACACATATGTGTACACACACACACATACACACATATACATACTAGATGCCCAGTGCACAAAAATTTGTGCAAGAGTAGGCCTTCCTTTCCTGCTGGCACCGGCTTCCCTCTGGCCTAGGCTTTGTCTGGATGGACATCCAGAATGACGCCAGGAAGGATATCTTATCTAATTAGCATATTATCCTTTTATTATTATAGATATTAGAGGCCTGGTGCATGAATTCATGCATGGGTGGGGTCTGGCCAGCTTGGCCAGGGGGAGGGGACATGGGTGGTTGGCTGGCCTGCCTGCTGGTCAAACTCCTGGTCGAGGGGACAATTTGCATATTATATAGGATATACACTGAGTGGCCAGATTATTATGCATTCAGAGATCATAATTATCTAACCACTCAGTGTAAGTATGATTTCCCTAGATTTATTACATTTTTTAAATTATTAGCATTTGATTTTGATGTTACGTAATCTAACCAAATATTTTCCTCTTTGATTCAACTATGCCTAGAAAGTCTGACCCTCAGAGACTTAAATAATTAAGACAGTTTGTAAATACTTAGAATATAAAAGATTTCAGAAGACTGTCACATTGTTCTGGACATTGAGGACATCAAGAGATTATCATGAATGCAACAGGAACCTCATTAGCAAGAGAAGGGGTAGGAACCGTGAAGAAATCTTCAAACAGACATGGTAATATGGCTTTTGAATTCAGTGTGTTCAGGTGACTATTATCTGAACCAAAACTGACTTTCCAGAAAGATGGACAAGAAAAACAACCAGAAACCCACCATCGATATAATATAATTCATTTCTAAAACCTTTGCTTCTATAGCAACAACAAAAAATTAAGCCAAAGATTAAGATCTATGCTTTAAATTATTTGCTTCTTTATTTTTCTACATTTAGTCATTGGAAGGAATCATTCTCCATCATCTGTAGTTACCATTTTTTTAAGGATAGACATTTGTTGCATAAAATTCAGACTTTAAGATCTACAGAGCAATGATTCTCAATTCTGGCTGCCAATTTGAATCACCTGAAGAGATTTGGAAACACTGGTGCCTAGATTTTATCACCAGACAGTCTGGGGATTTGAAAATCTCCCCCAGTGTGATACTTAAAGAAATAATGACTGAAAACTTCCCACATCTGGTAAAAGAAATAGACTTATAAGTCCAGGAGGCACATAGAACCCCATATAAAAGGAATCCAAAGAAGACTACACCGAGACACATCATAATTAAAATACCAAGAGCAAAAGACAAAGAGAGAATATTAAAAGCAGCAAGAGAAAAACAGTTCATTACCTACAAGGGAGCACCCATACGACTATTAGCTGATTTCTCAACAGATACGATGCAGGCCAGATGGGAGTGGCAAGAAATATTCAACATGATAAACAGCAAGAACCTACAACCAAGAATACTTTATCTAGCAAAGTTATCATTCAGAATTGAAGGGCAGATAAAGAGCTTCACAGATAAGAAAAAGCTAAAGGAGTTCATCAACTCCAAACCAGTATTATATGAAATGCTGAAAGGTACTCTTTTAGAAGAGGAAGAAGAAAAAGGTAAAAGATAAAAAATTATGAACAACAAATACATTTCTATCAACAAGTGCATCTGAAAATTAAGGGAATTGAAGATTTGATCAACCGAATAAACTGATGAATATAAAATAATTGGGAGCACAGAAAGGGAATGGACTGATAATTTTCAGGGGGAAAAGGAGGAGGGCTGTGCAGGAAGAGACTGGACAAAAATCATACACCTAAGGATGAGGTTAACAGGAGGGAGGTAAGGGTAGGGGCAAGGGTGGGAGCCGGGTGGAGGGGAGCTATGGAGGAGGAAAAAAGAGAAACAAATGTAATAATCTGAATAATAAAGATTTAATTAAAAAAAGAGAGAGAGAACAGCCATACCAAAGAACAGGGTCATTAGTCAGTAAAGACCTGACGTTACCCATACACCAACTCAGCGAACTTCCAAATAAAGTCGTTCAACCTTGAGTGAAAGGTTGGCATGACAAACAGTTATTAAATTCAAAGAACTGAGGTTGAAGTTGGGCCATGTATATTGGCCATTTTCTTAAAAATATCTTATACCTACTCATAATTGGCCTGAGGTCATGTTTAGAGAACTGCACAAAGACTTCAAGAGATTTCCAAAAGTGTATTTTCTATAATTAGGACACTCTGCTGGGCTAAGTGGATCTCAGTGTATGGCTTTGGCCATAAAATCAGCTACAGAATATCAAAGGAGTTTAGAGACATTTTCTATTGAAAAGAGAAAAACTAACAAAGAAACAATAATTTCTGTCCCAATTCTGTTCTTTTGTTGGTATGAGAAGAAATGGGGTAAGAGGGAGTGTCCCCAAACTGTGTTCACTGAACTTTTTTTCCCAACTAAATTTATTAGTGTTGCTTTTTAAAAGCTATTCATGACCACCCTGACTGGGTGGCTAAGTTAAGGCATCTTATCATACACCAAAAGGTTGTGGGTTCGATTCCTTGTCAGGGCACATACCTAGGTTGTGGGTTAGTTCCCCAGTTAGTAGGAGTATAAGAGGCAATTGATCAATGTTTCCCTTTCACATCAATCTCTCTCTCTCTCTCTCTCTCTCTCTCTCTCTCTCTCTCTCTCTCTCTCTCTCTTTCTCCTTCATCCCTCCCTCACTACACCCTCCCTTCCTCCTCCTTCCTCTATCCAAAAAAATCAGTAAAAATACTGTTGGGTGAGGATTAAAAATAAATAAGTAAATAAAAAGCTATTCATGACTGTACAAAGTTAAAGTATCATGGACTAGCTTGATCTTTTAATAGAGCATACTGAGTTACTTGTATTCAAGATGAGGATACTGCAGGTAGAATTTCCTAGGAAATTGTTGAAGCTCTGGTCTTTTGGGGTAATGTTACTCAAGAAGATTCTTTTAATATACCATCTTGTAAGGCAAGTAAACTTAATAAGGTTGATTATAGAGGTGGCCTATGTAGAATCTGAGAACTCATGAGGGTTTCAGATCAAATGGCGGTCTTCTGAAAATAAACCTATGGAGAAATTATGTAGGGAGACTCAACATTCCCACCAGCTTTCTCCTTAGACCATCTCATGAGCTCTTTGAGAAGCCTAGCTGATGGCGGAGTGTTGTTCTATTGGAGATGATAGGTTTTAATTCACTGGTGCCCTGAATTACAGTCTGTTCTATCATTGTAACCATCTCTTGAAACATAGAAAGAAAGCTGTGCACCATCTAACCATACTTTTTGGGCATTTTCCTGCGAAAATGTTAAAGTTATTTGGATGAGTTCCACCAATGTGGGAAATATTTCTTAGTAAAAAATAATTTGTTTCTTGATTTTTAAAAATTTAGATCTAAGACTAGCAAACTCATTCTGGAAAGGGCTAGAGAGCAAATATGTCAAGCTTTCTGAGCTATAGGAATTCAGTTGCAGCTGCTCACCTCTGCCATTGTAGTATGAGAGCAGCCATAGACAATAATAAAACTGGGTGTGCCTGTGTCCCAACAAAACTTTATGTACAAAAACAATCAGCAAGCAGGAATTGACTGGATGGGCATAGTTGGTTTATAACAGGAAGAGAGTTTCAAGTTTGGATCCAAAATACTGATTGGGAAAAAAAGAAAAAGACATGTCTCTCTGTTTCAGGTAAAGATATTCAGTGAGAATGGCCATTGTGTGATGAAATATATAGTCTATTTCTCCCAATTCCTGATAAAGGTTAATGGACAAGCATTGGATAAAGATAAGAAGTATCTGGATAAAAATATTTTGGGGTTTGAAAGTTCAGATCAAATCATAATAAAAAACAAAGATCTTTTTTTCCCCAATCAGTATTTTGGGTCGAAACTTGAAACTCTCTTCCTGTTATAAAACAATGTTCCATCTCTTCATCATTCTATCCTAAGTTTCTGATTCCTAATTGATAGAAAAATTTTTTTTTCTTAGCTTTAGCCCTTCAGTAAAGGCATCATGTAAATCCAAGGCAAAATCAAGATGATCATGACAAAGAGGGCCTGGGACTAGAGAAAGATAAGGGTCAACCTGTAGAAAGAGGTCAAGTTTCCAGAGCAATAATGAAATAGCATTCATTTTGTGATTTAAACACAGGATTGATAGATGCCTCTGTTATCAATGCTAATTGTGATTTCAAACTCATCTACACACATCAATATCCCATGATTATCCTTAGTGTCCAAAGCTCGCACATAACTTGTTAACAGTTTGGTAAATTCTCCAAAGTGCGTCCAAATATCTCTAGGTTCGAATTTAAACAATATGTCATCCAAAGAACATTTATTCCCCATCATCCGCTTCATGCCAATTTACTGAAATTAGCAGCTTTGGCTTCATGGAGACCCATTTTTGTTAGTAAAACTGAAGAACTGGAGCCAAGTTGGACAAATTCCACATTGAGAATGAGCGCTGGTGCCTCTGCAGCAGTTGGGTAATTCGTTAAAAGTTCACGAAAATCATGGCAGACGTGGAAGAGCATGTGGTCCTGAGATTTCACATGGAATCAAGCACTCTGTCATCACTCAGATGTGAAATTAATAATAATAAAAAAAGAAGTTGAACTGCAAGTAAAGCCACATGTTCATTCTTTGGAACCTCCTTTCCATCCTCTCCTTCCATCCGATCTGGTGTGGGAATGTGCTGCTTATCTCAAAATGTCTAATTCTCTGCATTGTATTTTCTGTTGTCAAACTCCAGTCAGTAGCTACTATCTGACAGTAGACATTTGAGTGGTGGGGAGGAGAATACCGTTTTGACGTGCTAAGAATGAAACACTATTCATTATGAACAGGGAAGTCAACACGATTCATGTACTAATTAGCATCGCATATTAGCTGATTAAAAGCAAAGAGCACTGAGGAAAAGATGATGATGGAGAAGATTATAGGATTAAGCAAGTCATTATTTCTGAGTAAATGTTTGAACAGCTTGTGGTAGATGCTCCAAGGCTGGCTTTCTCTTCCCATGGAAACCCTGTGTATTTTCTCACATGTGACTGTTTACAGACAAGTATCCTGATTTCTATTACCAAAGGATTTCCACAGAGCAGTGAGGGCCGGGCAGAGGTTCTCTTTAATTCCAAATGACAAATACTATGGCTGGGATCTACGGTTCCCCCACAGAAGTGTTCCCATGAGGGTCTCACAACACAAACAGGTGCCAGCCCAAGCGTCCCCTACCAGAATGATGTAGACACGGGCTAAAATTCCATCTTGGAGCTGAAGGCATCCCGGAGAGCAGTGCTCAGCAGCAACTACCTCTCCCCTTTCCACAGCGTCATACTTCTCCCTCTCACACACTTCCTCCTCTAAACATAATTTCTAGCTAGGAGTTACCCAGCAACTGGACTTTCTTGATTCACCCACGTGTTTTCACTGGATGATGGCTGGTGTGTCCCAAGGGTGAGGCCATCACGTTGCATCCATAGCACATACTGAGTTCTTCAACTTCGCTCCCCAACGAGACCAACGTTCCCAGGAACTAGGGGGCCAGTGAAAGCACTTTTTCCTGGCTCTTAAAGCTTATCTAGATGTTCCCCCATCCAGGCCTTTAGATTCAGATGGAAGGCACATCAACCATCTGAACCCAAGGTTGAAAGCTAAATAAGCCAGCCCTCCACATGCTAAAGGCAGCAGGGCAGTTTCATCTCTAAGCACCCAATTATCTCTAAGAGATAAAGCGCCTGAACGACCATGTTGGTTTTGGAGAATGTAGCCTCCCCCAAGACTCAGTTCATCTCTGTTCAAGTTGGCTGCGCCTTCTCTCCATCCTCCTTCTCCCCCTCCTGGACTCTGGCTGGCTTTCCCAGTCTGAAATCTCCTGCAGCATTTCTGGTAATCTACGGCTCTTATCAACCAGCCTCCTCGGGGGCATATTGAATATCAGACAAAAACACTGTAGAATTGGACAAAGCAATTATTTCGTTCGACAATGATTCCTAACGATGAGAGCAAGCCGGTTTTCGCTCGCGCCACTTGGGGATGAGGAGGAAAAACTGAGATGAGCTCACCAGTCCTTACTTGACTTTCAGCGATCTGGGGACAGAATGTGCTCTGCGAGCTGCGTGATCCAAAGAATACAAAAAGAGACACGGCCGGCATGGCCCTTGTGCTGAGCTTAATTGGCCTTTTACGAAATCATGCTGTTCAAGATCTTCTCTCCGATAGTTTTCTCCAAGGTGACTCTCAGCCTACTCTTTCACTGAGCAAAGGAACTCCGTGGACACGAGTTGAAGAAGAGACAGACAATAATTAGATGAAGCCCATGACTGAGAACCTTAAGAGATAGGCATTCATCTCGAAGGCACAGACTGGCTGCGGTAGCATCTTAGCTGAACCCTGTATATGTATGAGATGAGCTGAGCCTTCATTTCAGACTTAACGATGCCTGGGAAGCTTGCCATCCAGCCACTGCCTGAAGAGACCCTGTCTGAGTCACATCCCTATGGCATTTGTAAACCATCTGCCTTGTCACAGCCATCAAAGATGGTCAACTGGCCACCATGCCGTATGCCGAGTCTTCTAATCTTTCATTTTCCATTCTCTTTCCCCCTAAAGCAATCATATGAGTCACACTATGAGTTCAGCAGCACCTACCTCCTTATTTTGGAGGACAGATGCAAAGATTCTGTCTTCATTTACATATTCATTCAACAAATAATCACAGAGGCATTGGTACCAATGACGCAGCAATAAATAAGACAAAGAACTTGTATTCTGGTTGGGGAAACAGATGATGAGCAAATAAAGAGTGTGATGAAATCTCATTTTGAAAGAGTTGCATTAATACAAGATAAGACTCACCATGAACTTGACTATATCTCAAGTTTACAGTCAACAGACCTGGTTGCAGAGAATAATCCAAGGAAAGTGTTCGTATAGATTCTGCAAATGATCCTTTATTTTCTCCACTGGATTAATGATTTTGATTCTTGGATTTGCTGTGGCAGATTTCTCCCTCGGTCATAAAATATTTCCCTTTGCAATGACTATGATGGCTACTGCCACTGTTTTTCTTATCTTTTTTATTGTGGTAAATGTCGATGCATGATGAGAGCCAGAGGAATTCACTGCTCCCCAAATAGAAGAATCAGGCACACTGAAGTGCAGAATCGAGCATATTAAAATTTAGGCATTAGCAATGGAGAAACCAACAGTCAGCATCTGCCTATCATCTTTACCAGAACCTGGATATCTCTATGCCTTTGGACCTTTTTAAAGTTTCTTGAGCATTTTACCATTGAACTGGTTTTTAAAAGTTAAAAAAAGGATCAGAAAACTATGGGACATCTACATAATAGAATCCTATGCTGCCATAAAAAAAAGAAGGAATTCTTACCATTTACAGCAACCTGGATGGAACTGGAGAGCCTTATGCTAAGTGAAATAAGCCAGTCAATGAAAGAAAAACACCACATGATCTCACTCATTTATGGATAATAAAGAACATTATAAACTGATGAACAAACGATAGACATAGAGGCAATAAAGCATCAAACAGATTGTCAAATTACAGCGGGAAGGTTAGGGAGAGGTGAGGTAAATAAGAGATCAACTGAAGGACTTGTATGTGTGCATATAAGCATAACCAATGAACACAAGACAAAGGTATGCGTGGGAGTGGGGGGGTGGAATGGAAAGATATGTATACATGTAATACATTAATTAAAAAATTTTTTTAAAAAGAGTGTGATGAGAAAACCTGCTAGCAGCAACTTTAGGGAGTTTACATCAGTTTGAGACCTTGTGGTTATTGGGTTCATCCCTCATCCTGCCCAAGAAAGGGAGACTTCATTGGAGTTAGTAAAACTCTCCTTCCTCGAACGGCTCTAGATGGGACCCATCTCTGGCTCTGGCTGCCATCTCCCCTTCAAAATAAGTTCTACCCCTGACAGAAGCCTGGAGCTGCTGGACCAGGAGAGGCTGAGGGCAGGAACCCTATGCACACGCTGCTTCTGCCTTTGCCTTCTGAACAGTAACCAAGGCTGCCTCCCCTCAAGTCAGCCACCAATGGACCCCCCTCCTTCTCCTCGCCTCTGATTCAGAGAAAGGGAGCAACAGCCAATGGACCAAGAAGGCTTCTCTGTGAGGGCTCTGCAAAAGAAATCCTCCTGACTATGAACCCTCATATCACACTATTATTATTAGCCATCATCCTTGAGGATTTTCCACCAGGAAGAGCAAACGCCATAAACAGAATGAGAGAAGCACTATCTGTATCTAAGCATAGCTCCTAAGGGTCTGCACTGCACGAATTTTGCACCAACAGGGGCTCACGCACTAACTCTTCAGTTGATTAGGCTCTGGGGTAAGTTATTCTAAACAGGCATAAACTGAGATCACTTCACAACAAGGATATATAGGTGCTTTGTTTCTTTTTAAACAATTTTGTTCTCCAAAAGGCTAGCGGGGGAAAACAGTTTTAAAATGCTTGGGAGCTTTTATCCATTTGGAAGTAACTTTATGTCTCAGACTCACTTGGTGAGTTAAATATATTTTCAAAAATATTTTAACCTCAAATGCCCCATGTGTTTCAAAATGGAAAGCTCCATGTGCCCATCAAACCCTTCCACAAAAGATATATTCTGTAATCTCATGTGCATAAGCTAACTTCCCAAAATAGCATTGCAAAATAAAATGTAGCTTGCTCAATTAAATGTGAATTTCAGATAAACAACAAATCTTAACTTTTAGTATAGGACCGTTTCAAAAATTGCACAGGGGATGCTTATACTAAAAAAGTATTCATTGTTTATCTGGGCTGTATTTTTATTTGCTAAATCTGGAAACCATATCCTGCTGAAACCGGTTTGGCTCAGTGGATAGAGCATCGGCCTGCCGACTGAAGAGTCCCTTGTTCAATTCCGGTCAAGGGCATGCACCTTGGTTGCGGGCACATCCTCAGTAGGGGGCGTGCAGGAGGCGGCTGATCGATGTCTCTCTCTCATCAATGTTTCTAGCTTTCTATCCCTCTCCCTTCCTGTCTGTGAAAGATCAATAAAATATATTTTAAAAAATAAAAAATAAAAAAAATCTGGAAACCCTATCGCAAAGACAAGGTCTGAATCCTTCACAGTCCCCATCACCACTCATTACGTTCACCACCTTCACTCCATTCCTGATTGAAGCCCAGTCTTCAAAAGTAAATGGGAAACCAGGTTGTGTAGCTCAGTGGTTGAGTAACCTGTGAACCTGGAGGTCATGGTTCAATTCCTTGTCAGAGCACATGCCTGGGTTGCGGGTTCCAATAGGGGGCATTCAAGAAGCAGCCGATCAATGATTCTCTCTCATCATTGACGTTTCTCTCTCCCTCTCCCTTCCTCTCTAAAAGAAATAAAAATAATTTTTTTAAGTAAATGAGAATACTGATCAATACTGAGAAAAAATTTAAATTACTTGGTATTGAAGATGATTGAAAAATACAGTTGCCACTGGCTGGGAAAACAGGGAATTAGGTAACTTGTGTAAAATCTATGCATACTATACAATAGTCATGCTTACTTTCAAAGACTTGTGCCATATTAATGTATATAAACATTGCACAATGAAACCTATAAATTTTTTTAGAGTGCTTAAGCCTGTGGTCAGCAAACTGTGGCTCGCAAGTCACATGAGGCTCTTCCACAAAATACCCTTGTCTGGGCGAGTCTATTTTGAGGAAGTGGCATTAGAAGAAGTTTAAGTTTAAAAAACTTGGCTCTCAATTTTTTAAAAAATATTTTTTATTGATTTTTTTCAGAGAGGAAGGGAGAAGGATGGAGAGTTAGAAACATCAATAAGAGAGAAAGAAACTTGGATCAGCTGCCTCCTGCACACTCCCCACCAGGCACGTGCCTGCAACCAAGGTACATGCCCTTGACCGGAATCGAACCTGGGACCCTTGAGTCTGCAGGCTGACTCTCTATCCACTGAGCCAAACCGGTTAGGGCTCAATAGAAATGTCAATCACTGTACTGTTGATATTTGGCTCTGTTGACTAATGAGTTTGCCGACCACTGGCTTAAGCCATAGAAGGTGATACTTAAATTTCCAAATTCTTTTTTTTCCCTAAACATTCTTTTATTGATTTCAGAGAGGAAGGGAGAGAGAGATAAAAACATCAATGATGAGAGAGAATCATTGACTGGCTGCTTCCTGTACCTCCCTTCCCCACACTGGGTAGGAGCCCGCAACTCAAGCATGTGCCCTTGCCCAGAACCCTTCAGTCTGCAGGCTGATGCTCTCTATCCACCAAGCAAAGCCAGCTAGGGCAGTTTCCAAATTCTTAATAGCTACAGGGACCACGTTCACATTTTATTTTGATTAATTTGCTTAATCTCACCTAATCTATTTTCTCTCTCTCCCTCCAGTTACCTGAACAAGAATAAATACTTGTCAGTTATTGACAAAGATGCATTTGGAGGAGCATATAGCGGACCAACCCTGCTGTGAGTAAAATGAACAAAAGGATATATGTCTATTTTTTCTTTTCTTTTTCTGAATGAGAGGTAGGCATGAGGAGGAGCAGCTGTTTGTGGGGAGGGAATGTTGTTGACTCGGACAGAGATTTCTGCTAGTACTTTTCTGCGCAGCTGTATAGGCTATTGTTTGGTATAAAGCCCTTGCTCTTTGAGTCTCAGAAGGCCGCACACTCCACTGTGCCCTCCTGATGCCTGATCAGGCAACCACTTTGGTGTGGCTATGTCTGGGATGCGCTCACCTAGGGGGAAAAACAGACATTTTTGAACAGCTGCTTTTGCAAAATGCTGAGACATGAGGTCTGCAAACAGGTGGCAAGCACTGTAGTTTGCACAAAAACTTAGGTGCGCCATGCCTGGCACAAAGAAGGAAGCATCTAGGTGATAGCTGTATTCATATCTGGGAGAACTTACTGTTGGGGAAGATGGGATGTGAACGTCATGGAGAAAAATCATGGAAAAGGTACCCATTGGTGAATTTCTCTGATGCACACCTTCATGTCCAACACTGATCAAGTTCTGTCAATTCCATCTCCCACTGGCCTCTCCATCAGTGCCGTCTTTTCACCCCCTTGGGTTGGCCTTCATTTAGAAACTCATTGAGTATCTAGCCAAGTTCCTGCCACTGGAGCACAGTACCTCAGGAGAAGCACCAATCAATCAATAGAGATCAAAGGAAATAGTAGAGGCTCTCTGGATATTTATGCTTTTAAAAAATAAGAACAAATTAAGCGTTACTAATATTTTATATACAGACTAGAGGCCCGTTGCATGATATTCGTGCAAGAATAGGCCCCTGGCCAAAACCGGTTTGGCTCAGTAGATAGAGCGTCGGCCTGTGGACTGAAAGGTCCCAGGTTCAATTCCAGTCAAGGGCACGTATCTTGGTTGAGGGCACATCCCCAGTAGGGGGTGTGCAGGAGGCAGCTGATCGATGTTTCTCTCTCATTGACGTTTCTAGTTCTCTATCTCTCTCCCTTCCTCTCTGTAAAAAAATCAATAAAATATATTAAAAAAAAATAGGCCCCTGGCTTCACTCCCAGCCATCCAGGAGCCAGCAAGTCTCTGCTCCCCGGCCACCTGGGAACCAGCATGTCCCTGCTTCTGTCAGGAGCCAGCAAGTCCTCGCTCCTCTCTGGAGCACCACTCCAATAGCTCCCTCTGCTGCCCCCTTCCCCTCATAGCAGGCTTCACACTGCTCTGCACCTGCATATGCAAATTAATCTCCATCTTTGTTGGGTTGATTTGCATACCCACTATGATTGGCTGTGGGTGTACCAGAGTGATGATTAATTTGCATGTTTCTCTTTTGTTAGGTAAGACTAGAGACCCGGTGCACAAAATTTGTGCTCGAGGGCAGGGGTGGAGGTTGGGGGAGACATCCCTCAGCCTGGCCTGCGCCCTCTTAAAATCTGGGACCCCTCAGGCCTAAACCAGTAGTCGGACATCCCTCTTGCAATTCAGGACCCTGCATGTACCAGTGACCATACTTTTCATACAGGTGAAAGGCATTTTGCTGTTGTATGGGCAGCTAAATTTTTTTGCCCTGATTATAAAAAGTAGCACATTATATGATCCTTCTGAGGCAGTAGTACCATTTTCCCTATCTTATGGGTGGAAAAACTGAAGCAGAGAGAAGTTAATTGGCTTTGTCACACAGTTATAAGTGTCAGAATCAGGGCTGACCACAAAAATGCAAGCCAGAGTCCATGCATGTCATCATTGCATCATCCTGTTTTTTCAGTGTTAGAGCAGCCTTGCCAGGTTTTAATTTTTAAATCTAAGAGAGTGTTCCCAATATATAAGGTAGGTTCTCTAGGCCTGGCTGGCGATCAGGGCCATTTGTGGGGTGACTGGCAGGCGGGGCAATTTGGGAGACCTCCCACTGGCATCCACCTGTTGGTTCCATACTTCCCACCACCCTCCCACTGCCACCACCAAACTGGTCACCTCCCTCTCAGGGGGCAGTGCACGTTATAGTCACCACTCATGGCATGGGTTGTTCTGCCATTCGGTCGATTTGCATATTAGGGTTTTATTATATAGGATGACCCCTAGCCCTCAAGTGATAAGTAGGGAATGGATACATCCAAGAAAACAGTGAGTGGTCCACATTGTCAAAGACTTTTCCTCAGTCTCACTTTTAATAATTCTACTTCACTTTTGGATTAAATGCACCTACTTACTTGGATTTATGGCCTTATTCTTTTAGTGCAAGGTTCCATGAAAGAGGGCAAAGTGACCCTGAAAGTTTGTATTAGATGGAGATGCATTGTAAATTCATGGCAAATACTTTAAAACGTTTTATGCATTCTTCTTTTACAAAAGGACGAGTGGAAAAATATGTGTTGACCTTTTCTGTGATTTTTTTTTAACCTGAGAGCTATATATTTTTTTAATCTTAACTGAAGAGTATGTTTTTATTGATTTTTAGAGAGAGAGGGGGAAAGAGAAAGTGACTCAAACCCACAACCTAGGTATATGCCCTAACTGGGCATCTAACCTGCAGACACCTTTGGTGTACAGGATGACACTCCAACCAACTGAGCTACCCGGCTAGAGCCTAAAAGATATTTTTAAAAGATATCTTTAACTACTCCTTTAAGATAAAGGTGACATTTCACCAATGAATGAGAAAGGTTGTTACTAAAGAGCCTTTAGAATAGGTATTTGAAAACATTTCCATGTTATGTGATTTTTCCTGGTGAAAATGGTGAATGTCAGACATTCAAGTGTAACCTGCATTTAAATCTTCCCATGAAAACAAAGTTGCTCAAACTGAACAGTGAAGTAGTTGACTTACATTCTGGTGCAAGCTTCCAACCTTATCAAAGACTCATAGAAACAGCCAAAGGGAACCACAGCTTCGGCAGTGCTGGTCTAGCAGATAAGAGTCTCCAAATCGCCCCTGGCCTTCCCTCTTGGTTCCACCAAAAAGGAGAAAAAGGAGGAATTCAGAAGCAGTGATCAACACAGGAGAAAAACAAATGTAATTCCCAGGATGGCCCAAAAGGCAGAGCCTGGGAATCTTGAGACTAAGACGTCCGTATCAGAGCTAGTGGATGGAGGACACCTAAAGAACATTCTAGAAATAAAAAGGGGTTGATAGATTATCAGACAACACTAACCATATGAAAACCTGGTTTGAAAGAGAATCCAAGATGGCGGCATAGGTAAACACCTACACTGCTGCCTTGCACAACAATTTCAAAACTACAACTAAAAGACAGAATGGACATCATCCAGAACCAGAGGAAAGCTGGCTGAGTGGAAGTTCTACAACTAGAAGGAAAGAGAGGGACTCACAGAAACCCAGAGGAGCTGCAAAAAGCTGAGGTACGGAGACACGCGCGCTGAGAGAGCGGGTGCTGGAGTGCCTGGCTGGCTTTCTCTGGCGGGAGGGAAACGGAGACTCCCAACGGCATTGAATCCCTTATCCTACGACACTAAACCCCAGATCCAGCCGAAACTCATATGGGGGGAGTTTGGACTGTGAAAAGGGAGAAGTGCATGGAAATTTAGGGGAGTCACAAAAGATCAGAAGTCTGGTAATACGCATGGCACTGCACACAGAGGACCGACTGCTGATTGTGCCGCTGGCTTTCTTGAGTGGGCAGGAGACAGACCCTCCCAACTACGCCACTTCTAACTTCACTAAACCCCAGTTTCGGGTGAAACCCTGGGGACCCAGACTCATATGGTCCTGGAGTGCAGGGGAGCCAGAGGGGCAGCAGTCTAGAGGCACTGCAAGAGTGCATGTGCACAGGGACCACTCCAGCAATTACCCAGTCACGTGAGACTCAGGGGCTGTGGAGGGCAGGGCCAACTGGAAGGCAAGGTGGTCCCTTAAGCCCTGAGACTCCACCCATTCCAAGCTCAACAGAGAGGATTCTGCAGTTTTACAAGTCTGATATCATAAGGCTGAATCCAACACAGAAGTTCTCCTGGCATAGTGAAAATGCCGAGACAAGGGAAGGGATCACAAACAAAAGAAATGGAGGAAAACAAACGACTGGATATAGAGTTCAAAACTATGCTTACAAGGTTTTTCAAGAATATCCTAGAAAAGTTGGATAAAGTTAGCAAGACCCAAGAGGAGATGAAAAAGAACCTATTAGAGATGAAAAAGAATGAACTAGAGATGGAAAAGGACCAGCTGGAAATTAAACATACACTGACTGAAGTAAAAAATATTATACAAAGACCTAACAGCAGACTAGAGGAAGGCAAGAATCAAGTCAAAAATTTGAAATATAAAGAATCAGAAAACACTCAACTGGAAAAGCAAGAATCCAAAATGTGAAGATGATGTAAGGAGCCTCTGGGACAGCTTCAAGAGTACCAACATCAGAATTATGGGGGTGCCAGAAGAAGTGAGAGAGCAAGATACTGAAAACCTACTTAAAGAAATAATGACTGAAAACTTCCCACATCTGGTAAAAGAAATGGACTTAGAAGTCCAGGAAGCACACAGAACCCCATATAAAAGGAATCCAAAGAGGACCACACCAAGACACATCATAATTAAAATGCCAAGAGCAAAAGACAAAGAGAGAATATTAAAAGCAGCAAGAGAAAAACAGTTCATTACCTACAAGGGAGCACCCATTCGACTGTCAGCTGATTTCTCAACAGATATAATGCAGGCCAGACGGGAGTGGCAAGAAATATTCAATGTGATGAATAGCAAGAACCTACAACCAAGAATACTCTATCTAGCAAAGCTATCATTCAAAGTTGAAGGGCAGATAAAGAGCTTCACAGATAAGAAAAAGCTAAAGGAGTTCATCAACTCCAAACCAGTATTATATGAAATGCTGAAAGGTACTCTTTTAGAAGAGGAAGAAGAAAAAGGTAAAAGATAAAAAAATTGTGAACAACAAATATGTATCTATCAACAAGTGAATCTAAAAATTAAGGGAATTAAAAATTTGATCAACAAAATAAACTGGTGAATATAATAGAATCAGGAGCACAGAAAGGGAGTGGACTGATAATTCTCAGGGGGAAAGGGGTGCGGGGTGTACAGGGAGAGACTGTACAAAAATCATACACCTATGGATGAGGTCAATGGGAGGGAGGTAAGGGTAGAGGGA
>PVJN01029320.1:0-26531 GCA_004026805.1 Lasiurus borealis | reverse complement strand
TTGCATTCCTATATTCATCTAGTGAAACTTCAGAATCACCCAGTGAAAGAAAAATTAAAGAATGATTATTGACTTTCAAAGTGATCCTTTAAGAAGTGATAATTATGATAAAAAATAAAAATAAGTAAAACATATGTTTCTATGGGCCACGAACAAGATATTTTATTTTTGCATCTAATAATCTTACGAGGTGGGTATTGTCAATGACTGCAATTTACACATAGGAAAAAAATGAGTTTTAAAGAGTAATTGGGCCACTTATTACTACATGCCCTTGTGTGTTGGAGTGATGGTCAATTTGCATATTACCTCTTTATTATATAGTATTGATTTCAGAGAGGATGATAGGAATATCAATGATGAGAGAGAATCATTGATTGACTTCCTCCAGCACACCCCCCCCCCCTGGGGATTGAGTCTGCAACCTGGGCCTGTGCCTTTGACCAGAATTGGCATAGGACCCTTTAGTCCAGAGGCTGATGCTCTATCCACTGAGCCAAACCAGCTAGGGCTAAAGCATCTCTTACTCTTTGTGTGTTTTTTTTTTTAATGCAAATAGGAGCATACAGTAGTCTCTATAAAAATAATTTGTAAAGCTATTTTTCTTAACCACTACACTATATTGTTTATTTCCAAATGTCAAGCTTTTCTGGTGATATGTAAATGATGAAATTTGTTAAAAAAAAAAAAGAGAGAGAGAGAGAGAAGAAAAAATATCACATATAAATGCTCAGTAGCATAGTCACAAAAGGACAATGTATAAGTACACCTGTAGATAACCAACATTTTGGGGTGGTTTCAGTGTGATCAGGACTATTAGCAATGACCTCTCAGGTTCCTTTAAGCCTTACGATGATGATTTAGTGCAGTGATTACCAAAATGGGCTTTGGGAACAGGTCACGGTCCCTAACTGCCTTTCAGGTGCTCGACGATACCAAAATTATTTTCAGGATCAAACAAAGATGGTATGTGTCTCCTTCGCAGTGGAGTCTTCCAGAGGCTGCATGCGTGTGGTGTAGCAACAGACTGAATGCAGACACAGATAAGGAGCCAGCTGTCCTCAGTTCAGTCAGACATTGAGACGTCTGCAAAAATGTAAAACAATGCCCTTCTTCTCGTAAAGTCTTTGTTTGGTATGGTTACTGTTTTACTTAAAAATATGTTTTTACATTTAACACTGTTATTACTATTTTAAATAAACTTGTAAAGGAATATTTCACAATTTTCTTAGTTTTAGTTTCTAGTCTGGGTAAACAGTGGTAGATTCACCTCCCACAAACCCGTAGGAGAGCCTTCTGGGGTTCCTGATCATTTTTAAGAGTACAGTGGTACCTCAAGATACGAGTTTAATTCGTTCTGTAACCTTGAGGCGTGGGAAACTATGAGACGCTCGAGTCGAGGTAAACTGGTGGGTCGTGTGCAGCCGGCCGATCTGCTAGATTACTCCTATCTCAAATGTTGCTTGTATTTCAAAGCAAAAATCGCTCGCTCGAGGGCTCGTATCTCAAAAATCTCGTATGTTAGGGCACTCATATCTCGAGGTACCACTGTATAAAGAGATCCTAAGACTAAAAAGTTTGAGAGTCATTTAGAAACGTGCTCAATGCATTATTAGAGGCCCAGTGTACAAATTCAGGTCCCTTGACCTGACTGGTGATTGGGACCCATTGGGGCCAGCTGGCCAGGGGGAGGAACTTTGGGAGGTTGGCTGTGGGAGTGCCCTGACCACTAGGGGGCAGCATTGAGCATCCATAGCACTGGTCATTTGGTCACTTGGACTTTTATATATACAGATAAATAACACGAACCTGGTTCTGCTTGTAGAAAAATGATCTGAACGTGGAAGGTCACAGCGGGAGAGAGTAAGAAGCAACGAGCAAGAAAAGTTCATGAGAAGAACAACTACCTTCTGACTGCTAAAAGCAGGCCAACAACATTGTCTTTCCTACAAACAACCGTCTTTCTAGCCCATTTGAAAACAGAATGAACTTTTTATTTCTTTTTCTTGTTTTAAGCTTAGAAGAGACCAGGATGAGCCAGGGAAGCAGTTAGTGATTTAATCATCGCTGGTAGAATACTTCACAGGTGACCCTGAGACAACACAACAGACCTCACCCCCTCCAGGAGAAAGCAAGTCCCCTGAGCTTTGCCGTAGACGCAACATTTGAGGCCTGATGTCAGCAGAGGTGAAGGGCTTTACAGTCCCTTCAGATTCATTCGATTGGGTAACATGACTCACATATCACATTATCCCATCGCCACGGTGTATACTTTAAACATCTCACAATTTTATATGCCAATTTTACCTCAGGAAAGCTAAAATTTTTTAAATTATTTTTTTTCATGTAGATGCTAATAGTGTCTACCACACAGGGTTATTAGGGTTAAAGGAGAACTCTTGATCTCTAAACAAAACTGGCTTATGTTGTTATGAACGGCCTACAAGTCACATCGGTGTAGAATACCCCTACCGGGCAGGCCCATACTAGGTGGGGGTGTCCAGGGTGCCTGTGGCCTCCTGTGTGTCAGGTTAGAAATCCATGGTTCCCCAAGGCTGGGTGGAAGCACGGGCCGAGGGCCAACATGGCACTTAAGATGGGCCCTCTCAGTTCCTCCTCACGCCTCTTCTTCCACACACGGGACCAATACACAGCATTCCAGGGAGCCAGCCCTTAATCTTTTTTTTTAATATATTTTTTATTGATTTTTTTACAGAGAGGAAGGGAGAAGGATAGAGAGTTAGTAACATTGATGAGAGAGAAACATCCATCAGCTGCCTCTTGCACGCCCCCTACTGGGGATGTGCCTGCAACCGAGGTACACGCCCTTGACCGGAATGGAACCTGGGAGCTTTCAGTCTGCAGACTGATGCCCTATCCACGGAGCCACACCGGTTTCAGCAAGCCCTTAATCTCAATGGGTGCTTTTATTCCTCTATGACTGTCCCCGAGCTTCGGCCTCTCTTTTCCTGCAAAGTGTTATCTCCTCACCCGCCCACCACGGGACCCACAACCCCCCAACTTCCCGCTCCCTGTGTGGGACCTGGTGACTAGGGGCGCGGTGAGAGGAATAGAGACAGGGCCTGGGTCCAAGGACAGCGGGAGGGCTTTGGTGTGGAGCTATAGGAGGAAGGCCCTAGAAGGCAAAGGAATCCCCAGTATCAATGCGACACGCAGAGAGGCTTGGGTGCTGATGATGTCAGAAAGGACTGGTATGTGTTCCAGGGAACATTCTGGACTGGGGACAAATCAACCACAGCCAGAAATCAAGAGGCTGTGTTTCCTTCTTGGTAAAAATATTGTCATAATAAAACGCCCTAGCCGGCTTGGCTCAGTGGAGAGAGCGTTAGGCCTGCGGTCTGAAGGGTCCTGGGTTTGATTCCGGCCAAGGGTACATGCCTGGGTTGCGGGCTCAATCCCCAGTGGGGGGGCATGCAGGAAGCAGCCAATCCATAATTCTCTCTCATCATGGATGTTTCTATCTCTCTCCCCTTCTCCCTTCCTCTCTGAAATCAATAAAGAAATATATTTTTTAAAAATATTGTCATCATTAGAGCAATTTATGTAAAAGTGGAAACATTTGTACTTCATTGCCATGCTCTCTGTGGTGACGGTGTTCATGACAAGGTCTGTGTGAGCTCACGTGTACTGCTCTCTTTGACAATGACGGGTCACGGCTGGGTGTTCACGTGTGGCCGTGCAGCGTGGTCTGTGTGGCCCTGCCCTGAGCAAGAGCGACAAAGGCCATAGCACACCAGCTGAGCCACAGCACACACAGAGGCAGCCCCTGGTCAATGTGCATGTGTGTGCATATGTGCATGTGTGTGTGCGTATATGCGTACATGTGTGTGTTTGCATGTGTGTATATGCGTGTGTGTGCGTATATGCGTGTGTGTGTGTGTGTGTGTTTTTCTCCCTCTCTGTGTCTCCCATCTCTCCCTTTTTTTAAAAAATATATTTTATTGATTTTTTACAGAGAGGAAGGGAGAGGGATAGAGAGTTAGAAACATCAATGAGAGAGAGACATTGATCAGCTGCCTCCTGCAAGCCCCACAGTGGAGATGTGCCCGCAACCAAGGTACATGCCCTTAACTGGAATCGAACCTGGGACCCTTCAGTCCGCAGACCGAAGCCCTATCCACTGAGCCAAATCAGTTTTAGCCCATCTCTCCCTTTTAATGCCCACTTCACTTTAAAGAAGAACAAAGGTGGCCATCTCAAGGACTTGCCCACCATACCTGCATCTGGAGCAGGGATTGAAGAGTTACTTAACGGCAGTAGCAAACTAAAGCCCTCAAACAGAAGGCCCCCGTGTGATGTGTAGCTATAAAGCAATCCAGAGGGACTGTCCTGGTTTTACATCTCTTTCCCCCAATCTTTCATGCTGTGGCCATAAACAACACTGGCGTAAATTAAACTTTCTTTCTTTTTGGAGGGTGTATATAGACAATGACCTAATTTTTTGTAAATCATCTTCCAGGAACACACACACTCACACACACACACGGAGAAATATTTTTCTCCTATTAATTTATGGGACAAGTTAAGAGCCAGGGGGAAACAGAAAGATAAATAAATCCGGCCTTTATTTCAAAGGCATTACCACATAGTACAAGGGTCAGGCAGCCGCGGGCCCTGTCATTGTGATATAAGACGCTGCATGGCCTTTGACCATTTAACTTGCACCAGGAAATTGAGGACACAATTTTATATTTTCATTAAGATGGGGGGCTTAAAAGAACGAAGAGGAGGGCAAAAATGTTTATATTTCCAAATAGAGATTGGCCAGCACTAAAATTCCAGTTTTTTGTTTTGTTGGGGTTTTTTTAATATATTTTATTGATTTTCTACAGAGAGGAAGGGAGAGAGATAGAAAGTCAGAAACATCGATGAGAGAGAGACCTCAGTCAGCTGCCTCCTGCACGCCCCACAGTGGAGATGTGCCCACAAGGAAGGTACATGCCCTTGACCGGAATGGAACCTGGGACCTTTCAGTCCACAAGCCGATGCTCTATCCACTGAGCCAAACCGGTCTTGGCTAAAATTCCAGTTTTAACAGAAGAGCAATGAAGATGCTTTAATTATTCGTCAAAAGCGGAATGCTGATACTTGGCCCCTTTACCCAATGTTGGGGCTATGGGACTGTATATATTAGGACTGGATATATCAGGACTATAAAATCACACACAGCATGTTCTAGACTTTGGTCTAGGAAGAATTTTAAGTCAAGAAGACAACACCTGCTACAATGATCACAACTTTCTGGGGCTTTCTTAATTTTTCTTTCTTTTCTTAATTTTTAGATATATTTTTATTGATTTTTTTTTTTTTTTACAGAGAGGAAGGGAGATGGATAGAGAGTTAGAAACATCGATGAGAGAGAGACATCGATCAGTCGCCTCCTGCACACCATCCCACTGGGGATGTGCCCACAACCAAGGTACATGCCCTTGACTGGAATCGAACCTGGGACCTTTCAGTCTGCAGGCCAATGCTCTATCCACTGAGCCAAACTGGTTTCAGCTCTTTTTTCTGAATTGGTTGATTTTTGACATTGAAGGGTTGTGGCTTAGCAGTGAGACTATCAGAAGTTAAAAAGGAGGCCGTCATAATAATTTTAGAAAGTCGGATGAGAACAAAGGTTGACAAGGATGTAGAGAAATTGGAAGCCATGTGTCTTATTAATGGAATGAAAAAAGGCGAGGCTGCTTTGATAAAACAGTTGGCCCTCCCTTAACTGGTTAAAGCTAGAGTCACCAACTAATCGGGTAGTTCCACTCTTGCTCTCCCTCCCACCTCTCCCCGCACACTCCCAGACTCTGCACACGGGAGTGCAAGCTCCGTGGGCATCCAGGCCGGGCTGTCCAGTCACACTCTTCCTCCACCATTGGGAATGGAGTTGGGCACACAGCAGGCACTCAGTGTATCTTAGTTGAATACATGCGTGACACAGGCATATTGTTAAGTCATTAAGTCCCCCTGCCTTGCTGTGAATTTTGCTTCAGCTCCTGCGAGGGGACCTTGCATGGGTGACTCAGCCTCAGTTTCCGCATCGATGGCCTGAGACAGTATTAGCACCTCAGCTTTTGAGTGGCAATCACTCAAGAAAACTTACGAAATAAAATTCATTGAACAAATTGTTATTAAGAATTTATTGTACAGCGGTGAGCGCCATGGGATATGGGCATCGCCTCTATAGATGAAAAGATGGGGTCCTTGGCCTTAAGGGCATAAGAAACTTTCACCCTCACAGGGAAGAAATCTGTAAAAGCCAGAGGCCCAGGTCTGTGGGGAATAAATACACCAGATGAACTTCCACATCAGCCGAACGCAGTGTAAGTCACCAATGAGCCAAACTATGTTCCCAGTTTTTAGCAACAAGCAGACAACAATTTTGAAATGAGTTTTTTTCTAAAATATCGTGTTACATGAAAAAATATTAATTCCTATATGTTTCAAGTGGACAGATTCGTATCATCACGAGAAATTTTTATTTCATGGCTAGCCAGTTTGTTTAAAAATAATTAAAACTAGTAGTACATTGAATGTAGGTCATATTTTTATTTTTTAAAAATCTTTATTGTTCAGATTATTACTATTGTTCCTCTTTCCCCCCTCCCTCAGAGCTCCCCTCCACTCTGTTCCCATCCCACCCCATACCCTTATTCCCTCCCCCGCTTCCCGTCCTCCTCCATAGGTGTATGATTTTTGTCCAGTCTCTTCCAGCACCTCCACACCCCTTTCCCCCTGAGAATTGTCAGTCCACTCTCTTTCTATATCCTTGATTCTATTATATTCACCAGTTAATTCTGTTCATCAGATTTTTTATTCACTTGATTTTTAGATTCACTTGTTGATAGATATGTATTTGTTGTTCGTAATTTTTATCTTTACCTTTTCCTTCTTCTTTCTCTTCTTAAAGAATACCTTTCAGCATTTCATATAATACTGGTTTGGAGGTGATGAACTCCTTTAGCTTTTTCTTATCTGTGAAGCTCTTTATCTGCCCTTCAATTCTGAATGATAGCTTTGCTAGGTAGAGTAATCTTGTTTATAGGTTCTTGCTATTCATCACTTTGAATATTTCTTGCCACTCCCATCTGGCCTGCATAGTTTCTGTTGACAGTCGTATAGGTGCTCCCTTGTAAGTAACTAACTGTTTTTCTCTTGCTGCTTTTAATATTCTCTCCTTGTCTTTTGCTCTTGGCATTTTAATTATGATGTGTCTTGGCATGGTCCTCTTTGGATTCTTTATGTTTGGGGTTCTCTTCACTTCCTGGACTTGTAAGTCTATTTCTTTCACCAGGCGGGTTAAGTTTTCAGTCATTATTTCTTCAAATAGGTTTTCAGTATCTTACTCTCTCTCTTCTTCTGGCACCCCCATAATTTGGATGTTGGTACGCTTGAAGTTGTCCTAGAGGCGCCTTACTCTATCTTCATATTTTTGATTTTCCAGTTGGGTGTTTTTTGCTTCTTTGTATTTCAAATCTTTGACGTGATTCATGTGATCCTCTAGTCTGCTGTTGGATCTCTATATATTATTTTTAATTTCAGTCAGTGTATGCTTAATTTCTAGTTGGTCCTTTTTCATAACCTCAAGGGTCTCACTAAATTTATAGGCCTTTTCTAGAAAATTCTTGAAAAACCTTATAACTGTGATTTTGAACTATATATCCAGTCATTTAGTTTCCTCCATTTCTTTTATTTGTGACCTGTTTTTTTGTCTCCATATTTTGGCTGCTTCCCTGAGTTGATAGAGTGGCTTTGTGTGCTAGATGTCCTATAGGGCCCAGTGGACATATTTTTAAAATGATAGCTTTGCTTTTGTCTTCCAATCCTCATTAAAAATGTATGTAGTGGGACTATTTTCCCTGTCCCTGGATCATTAATCGGGTAGGCCCCATGATTATCGGGCTCACTCTTAGATGATTGTACTTCTAGAACAGTGGTCGGCAAACTCATTAGTCAACAGAGGCAAACAGCGGCTGGCACGACGCAGTTTGCTGACCACTGTGTTACACAGCCAACAGAAAGCCAACTGAGAGGTATGTGTTTACTTCCTTTCTTTTCTACAAATTTACATTTTACAAGGATCTTATTTCATTCAGATTAAAGTAGATACCAATGCATTAGATCTTGACCCCAAAAAGAAAGTCACCTCTTTTTTAAGTGGCTTCAATCACACTTGGGCTCATTTTTAAATGAAAGAAATGTAAAATAATAAATTATTTCATATTGGGAGTATATTTTACATCTTAAATTCAATTTTTACTTTTTAAAGGTCAAGTTCCAACTTTGGGGAATATTTATTTTAAAACCTGGCCCAAAACAAACAAACAGTGTGTCACAAGAAGGGATGCCTCCATTTAGCAATTAGAATGCGTACAGTACAAAATATAACTGTAATATCTGAAGCCACAGCATAGCAATCTCAGCCCATATAGACTCCCACAGAAAAACTGCTTCCGGCAAAACCGTAGATCTGTAATAGAAACGAACTGACTATACATTTGGACTTCCCCATTTTTCTTGGTTATGATTAAAGAAGCGCCTTTAACTCAGTAAAACACCAAGCATATTGTATTCAGGCTTAAGGAAAGAGTCAAGTAGGATTAAAACCATGGCTTCGTGCCACTTAACTATGAAAAAAACATCAATAAAATGCAACTGAAAAGCTCTTACCTGCAGAATTGTTTCAAGATAGTGGTCATAAAAATTTTTTTCATGACTTTTTTCACTCAGGGCTTTGATCATACAACTATTCTTTTCTCTTGGGGAACTCCCATTGCCTCTAATGTAAATAAATAAGGTTTGTTTTGAGAACGGCTGCCCTGCGAAGGTACCACTAGGAAGCCTATAATGCACTCAGTATAGCCAAGTTCTTCCACATTTTCTTTTAGCCAGGTAGAATCTTACCTTCATTTTCCAGGGCAGTTAGGGGTAACTGGACCTGCAGGGAGAGCAGTTGGGCACAATCAGGCCAGCATGGGAGGACAGTTAGGGGTGACCAGAGCAACAGGGAGGGCAGTTAGGGATGACCAGGCTAGCAAGGAAGGGCAGTTAGGAGTAACCAGGCCAACAGGGGAGGGCAGTTGGGTGCAACCAGCCTGCTAGGGAGGACAGATAGGGGTGATCAGGCCAATAGGGGAGGGCAATTAGGGGTGACCAGGCCAGCAGGGGAGGACAGTTAGGGGCATTCAGGCCAGCAGGGGAGCAGTTATGCATTGATCAGGCTGGCAGGGGAGTGGTTAGGGGGTGATCAGGCTGGCAGGCAGAAGTGGTTAGTGGCAATCAGGCAGGCAGGTGAGCAGTTGGGAGCCAGCAGTTCTGGATTGTTAAAGGGATAGCCGACTGCCGTTTAGGCCCGCTCAAGGGGTCGCAGATTGGAGAGGGTGCAGGCTGGGCTGAGGGACAAATCTCCCCGCCCCCTGCCAGGCACGAATTTCGTGCACCAGGCCTCTACTGTTCTTTAAAATAACAAATTGCTTTCTTTGTTCAAATGTCAAACTATATTTAAGTTGTGATCATTAAAGCAGAATTTAAGGAATAAATCACAGAACTAATCAAGAGCAGGAAATTGACCAAACACACTGGATTATTTTACTTTTTCCCAGGAATGGAAATCTAACATGTATACATGTTCAGTCTGAGTTAATATTCACATAGCTTCCTGTGTGGATTTGACCACCGTCCAAAAATAGCAAGAAAAAAAAAAAGAAAATTCTTAAAGCAAACAGTATTATAATGTAGGTTAGAGCATTGGCAATTGGCAGATTCAGTTGCTTTTCAAGGTGTGCTCAGTGATATCCTATGTTTATAGACCTAGCACCATTATACATCTACACAAAATGACTTACCGCTTCCCTGGAACTGAGGAACCTTCCAGAAAGTGAAACCATCTGGACTGCCAGGGGGGTCACAGTGCCAGTGAGAGAGGCTATGAGGACCAAGGGTTATAAGGACACTGACCTCTGGTCCTATTTGCAGTCCAAGACTCTGTCTAGGACATCAATATTCGGAGCGTGGATGGGTTTCTTGGACCTTAAATCAGAAAGACAGCATCGTTAATGCCCATAGAGTGTCTTCATCTCTTCTTACGACTCTCCCAATAACAGTTATTTAAACAGGAAAGGGTCATTTTTCAAGAAAGGCCAAGGAACGCTAGGTGGGTGAAGATCTTTTTCGTACTCATCAGCAATAAATTTCATTTTCTAACTTAAACACAAGTCTCAGGCCATGAGTGCATTCTGGATTGTACATGTCTGTGTAAGAAAGCTTTTTAAAGAATAAAAGCCTTAACAGCTCGATACCAAAATAAAACTGTGGCAAGCTTTTAAATTCAATTGGAAAGTCTGTGAGAAGAAGGAAAGGAAGGAAAAATCACAGCACTTCAGGAAATCTCACAAGTTTTTTCATTAAAACGAGCCACAGCAATTTATAGAAAAGCAGAACTGAAATCGCTATCACAAAGAATTAAATTAACTTCTCGTGTTAATGCCTCCACGAAAATACTTGTACATTTCATTTTATTTTATTATGTACAGAAAACAAGAAGTTCACAAGACATTTCATTCACTTCATGACTTCACCCAAAGAGAGTGGACATTAAAAAAATGAAAGCACAATATCTTAATGATAATATTTCATATATTTGTCTAGCAAAGGAAACTAAAAAAAAAAATAACACAGACTGTAAGTAATATTTTAGGGTAAGAATATTACATGCTTTCAAGCTATGTTTTTAAATGAAAAAAAAATGAACTGGGTGTTTAAATCCATAAAAATATAACCTAATTGGACCTTGAGCCATAGAAATTATATATCAAACATTGTATAGAGTGACTATTCCTCACTTTTCTTATTGGACGTAACCAGATCCCACGGTTCTCTGTAAAGAAAACCCACATGTGCATTGAACCTGGAAATCAATCGGCATGGACTGCTCCCCCTTCCCATGCTGTGCCCCACCCCCAACCCCCAATCCTATCGCTCCCAAGGTCAGATCAGTTTCCAGACTTCAGACTGAACCAGATCCAGGTGAGCTTGGGGCAGTGATTGGCAAACGGTTTGCCGCTCTGTCGACTCATGAGTTTGCCGACCCCTGAGATGGAGGCTTCATCACCAGGAACAACCGCAGCCGGTAGTGATTGGAATCGAGAGTCTAGGTCAGTGGTCGGCAAACTCAGCAGTCAACAGAGCCGCCGTTTGCCGACCACGGGCTGGGGGGGTGGGGGGTCTGGATCGGGAAGGACAGCATCGCTGAGACAGGCCTCCTCCCCAGCATGTGCCAGGGAGCTCCCCTGGGTACCACTTCCTGTCGAGTCTTATTGTAACTGTAATCCGCCTTCTGTTTCTCTTGGACTCAGTACAGAGCCCGCAGTTTGGGATGGAACCGTTGGCTTAAAAAAACACTGCACTGAACAGAGCTAGCAAGGACCTTGGAAGTCATGGCTCCTGACCCCTCCCAGCGTCCTCAGTGGCAGCTCTCTAAACAGTATCCCTCTCCTCTGAGCAGGCTGTGTTACCCCTGAGCCCACTCCTACCCGCAGGCCGGGCTCTCTGAGAATCTCCTCTCCTCTGCACCAAGACAAAGCTTCGGTGGGGAGAGATCCCTCAGCTTCCTCTTCCCATTCAAAGCCTTTCTCTCTCCCCAGACGCACAGCCTGCTCCCCACCTACCCGCCACTGTGCCAGGCATCCCTCGGCCCTGAAGGCCTAGGACAGCGGTTCTCAACCTGTGGGTCGTGACCTGTTTTCTGATGGTCTTAGGCTCAACAGCAGCGACCCACAGGTTGAGAACCACTAGCAGGGTCGCCTAAGACCATCAGAAAACACAGATATTTACAAGACAATTCACCACAACACGAGGAACTGTGTTAAATGGTCGCAGCATTAGAAAGGTTGAGAACCACTGGCCTAGGAGCTGATTTAATCTCATCCTTAACGCTCTGCTTTACAAAGAGGCTCAGAGAGGTTCAGAAACCCACCGAGTCTGGAACATGTCTCCACTGAAACGTTCCTACTCGATGTCCCAAAAGAAACATCCCATAGTTGACAACACCGTGTTCAAAATTGCAATTTGCTAAGTGGGTAGAACGTAAAAAAATGTTCTCTCGGGGTATGGAGTGAGAGACAGAGGAAAAGTAAATATGTGAGGTGACATGTTAACTAGCTCAAAGAAAGATTCTTTCTTGAGGTATACATATCACTTCGTACACCTTAAGCACAGTACAATTTCATTGGTCAATTATACCTCCATAAAGCTGGGAAAAAAAAAACAAACAAAAGAAGCATTCCTGTCAAATCTTATACACACACACCTGTGCTTACTCCCCTCCTGCCCATGGCTTCTGGTGACTTCTTTATCAACCACCCCCGTGACTGCCCTTTTATTCCAAACCAGCCTTTCCTTTACCCTCCGGTGATGGTTAATGTTAGGGTAGCACACTATGTCTGGATGTGTCTGTGAGGGCGAATTCTTGCTCTCTCTTCTTCTTCTTCTTCTTTTTTTCTTTTTAATATATTTTATTGATTTCTTACAGAGAGGAAGGGAGAGGGATAGAGAGTTAGAAACATGAGAGAGAGAGACATCTATCAGCTGCCTCCTGCACTCTCCCTACCGGGGATGTGCCCACAACCAAGGTACATGCCCTTGACCGGAATCAAACCTGGGACCTTTCCTTCAGCAGACCAATGCTCTCTCCACTGAGCCAAACCGGTTTCGGCTTGCTCTCTCTTCTTGAGCTGAGACACCCATCTCTTCCAGCTCCCAGACATTGGAGTTTCCGGTTCTGCAGCCTTTGGACTCAGACCAGGGCTTAACCTGGTGCAAGAATTCACCTGTCCTTCGTCTTTGGTCCCTGATGATTGGAGGATGTCTGCCCACATTGGACATGGAGGACCTCTTTGCTCAGTGTACTCACTCCGATGCTCATCTCTGCCTGTCACAGCAGCAGGGAGGGCTGCTCAGCGGCACATTGGTGTGGCCACCCCCTTCTCTCCAGTCAGGCCTCAGTGCAAGTGTCCACGCAGAGACGCCTAGCCTTAGATCAGATGGCCTCTCCATAGGAACCATCTCCTCTGTGCATAGCATTTGCCAACATAGGAGAATCTTAGCTATGCTCTGAGTTTACATCTGTCTCCTCCCATTAGAATGGGGTGCCCCTGGGGTCAGAGTTTCAGCCACAGCTCCCTCACCTTCCGCAGTTCCTAGGAACAGTGTCCAGCACAGAATAGTTATTCCATAAATATTTTCTGGAAGAACGCATCTAAGCCATCTCAGCTTCTATACAAACCCATGGCTCTCTCCCTAAGACATGTCTTCTTTCCCATGGGAACTCCGCTGGCTCCATGGTTTCCTGCATTCCACCACAGATTTTCTTGAAAGAAGTTTTCCCCTTTCTTCTAGTCACACCTCAGTGGCTGCAGCGTGACCTCTGATCCCATCACTTTATTAAAACTTCAGTATGTCTTCCTGGTGGCCAAACCCAATTGGCCACTTAACTAACATTCTTCTTTCTCTTTTTTTTATTCCTTGTTTTTTTATTTTATTTTTATTTTTTCAACTAGAGTTGGCTCAAGATCTGTTTATGTGACATACCACATAAACAAAATGAGAGGTAAAAATCATATGATCATTTCAACACATGCAGAAAAAAACATTTGACAAAATCTAGCTCCCACTTATGATAAAAGCTCTCAGTAGAATAGAAACAAAGGGAAAGTATCTTAACCTAATAAAGGCTGCGTATGGCAAACCCACAACTAACATCGTCATCAATAGTGAAACGCTAAAAGCATTTTCCTTACAATCAGAAGCAAGAAAAGAATGTCCACGTTCACCATTTTTCTCAATCTTTTCTTCCTTTAGTAGATTTTTTTTTAAATATATATATATATTTTATTGATTTTTTTTACAGAGAGGTAGGAAGAGGGAGGGATAGAGAGAAACATTGATGGAAGAGAAACATCAATCAGCTGCCTCTTGCACACCTCCCACTGGGGATGTGCCAGCAACCAAGGTACATGCCCTTGACCAGAATCAAACCTGGGACTTTTCAGTCCATAGGCTGATGTTCTATCCACTGAGCCAAACCGGTTAGGGCCAGTAGATGTTTTTACTCTTCATCAAGGGAGACCTTAACCAACTCAATAGCTTCACTTATCACTGATCTTGAAGACTCTTCTGTCTACACCTCCTGTCCTAATCTCCTGCTTACTCTCCAAGAATATATCCCCAACTTCCAAACATGCCTTCATGTTGATAACGCACAGCAACATCAAGTTACACTCGTCCAACATAGCTCAGAACCATGTTCCCAGTTCCAAATGCACGCCAACCTCAGGGGTTCACGGTGCCCAAATTTGGAACCTCAACATATTGTCTTCCGCTGCCCACTGACTTTGTAAAACATGAGAAGCAGAAGCAAAGGGGTGGAGGGTGGAAAAGGGCAACTGAGAATTTTGTATCCTGCTTTACACCACCACCAACGCAGTAATGTGCGAAATGTCTCACACACTCCAACGGAGATGGGCAGGAAAATGTAACTTCTTTCGTTTGGTCTTTGTCCTAAATCCAGTTCATAGAAAAAACAAGTTGAGTTAAATGTTCAACTGTGTTGAAAGCATAGTCCAGGCCAGAAACTTAAAAAGACCGTTTAGGGAAAGCGCTGCTCAGCCTCCCAGCCGCCTGCCCCTCTTCCGTGTCTCTCTTAAATCTTACCGAGGTTGTCCATGTAGGAAGGGTCCAGGTCTTAGAGGATTTTTCCTTTTATTTTTCTTTTTTTAATATATTTTGTTGATTTTTTATAGAGAGGAAGGGAGAGTGACAGAGCTAGAAACATCGATGAGAGAGACATCCACCAGCTGCCTCCTGCATGCCCCCTACTGGGGATGTGCCTGCAACCAAGATACATGCCCTTGACTGGAATCGAACCTGGGACCCTTCAGTCCGCAGGCTGATGCTCTGTCCACTGAGCCAAACTGGTTTCGGCCCTGTAGAGGATTTTTCTAAGAGTGTGTCTGGGCCAAACTGGCAACTTATGCTAGGGAGAAGGATCTCCAATGCTCGGGAGAATAACAGGTTTGCACCTTCTTTTATGCATCTGAAATGAAGGAGGGACATTGAGGAAGATGGCTTGGAGGTGGGAGGAAGCTAGGTGGGAACTGAGTTACAAGATAGTTAACAAGATTACGTGCGCTCCAGAGGGTGGTTATCGCTTATTCCAAGGGCATGTAAATTGAGATACACAGAAACAATGGACAGGTCTTGCTTAAGGAAAAGATGAACCTTTTGCTCAAAAATTACATGCCTAAGCCAGAAATGGTTTGGCTCAGTGGATAGAATGTCGGCCTGCGGACTAAAGGGTCCCAGGTTCGATTCCGGTCAAGGGCACTTACCTTGGTTGCGGGCACATCCCCAGTTGGGGGTGTGCAAGAGGCAGCTGATCGATGTTTCTGACTATCTCTCGCCCTTCCTCTCTGTAAAAAATCAATAAAATATATTTTTTTTAAGTTGCATGCCTGGGGGGTGACTACCCCCCATGATCAGCCCAGGTCAGCATTTATGATCAGATCACCCTATGAGGTTACTTTCCCTAGAACCCCTTTTCTCGTTCGCCAGGTGTATAGGAACAGAGCTGTGGGATGGATGGGTTTTGAGGTTCAGGGGAGTCAGTGGGGCTCTCAGGTCTGCACAGAATGGCCCAGAGACCCTGGTCAGCCCAGTGTGGCGGGACTGTGCCCGGGTCCTCTGGGCTGGGTCAGAACCAGCGGGCCCAGCACCGTCTCTCCTCACTTCATCTCTGAGTCGAGAGCCACACGCAGGTCTTGCCTTACTTCAGAAGGCCCTGAGGCTGACAGCTTTGTTCCCACAGAGGCAACGAGGCTGAACCTCTGAAAGTATTCACGCCGCCATATTTTTCTGAAGCTGCACCCCAGGGTGGCTGTGCTAATAGCTCCCCTCCTGGCTCTGGGATGGATATAACCCACTGATTTCATACCCATCCCCCCACTCTCCTGTACTCAGGACAGACTGTCGGCTCTTCTTCCTCTCCTTTCCCATCACACAAACACCCCCTGTCTCTCCCTCTCCTCCCACCAGCCCCGGACCAGAAAGCAGATGGACTTTCTTCTCTTCCCCATGCCCTGCCCGCTCCCTGCTGATCCATCTCTCACGGGGACAGGAGACTCCCGCTCCTCTGTACCGTGGGAGAACTCCATAAGCCCACTTCCCCAAGCTAACTTGTTGGTATGCAAAGAAAAAAAAAAAAGGAATTAAAAGAATTTGGAAAATATTTTCTCAAGATAGCCTGGCAAGTCTCATGTAAATGAAAGCTGCCGAAGTGAACTTGACCCAGCAGGCTAGGAATTTTGATTGATCCCAACTAAGCTGACCGCGGTAAACTTATATATTTTCTTTAAAAGATCGCTTTGGCTGCAGTACAGAGAATTTTTGCCCCAACAACACTCAGAGAAAATGGTAACACTGCCAAAACCGGTTTGGCTCAGTGGCTAGAGCATCGGCCTGCAGATTTGAAGGGTCCCAGGTTTGATTCCGGTCAAGGCATGTACGTTGGTTGCCGGCACATCTCCAGTAGGGGGCGTGCAGGAGGTGGCTGATCGATGTTTCTAACTCTCTATCCCAGCTCCTATGAGGACCCAGTAGATGAACACACCCAGAGTGTATTCATGGTTACCCATTGATGAAGCAGGACTCGCAAGTCTAGAAGTCAGGAGATACTTCCAAAGGTCATTGCAATGTCATGGAAGAGATGATCTTGGTCTGAACAGTAGTTCTTCCTCGCAGGGGAAAAGGGGAGAAATGAATGTGTTGAAGGATGCAAACGGACTGGAAGGACATTGTGTTTGATTGGACCCCTGGGTACACGGTGGTCCCCGTTCATGGAGACTGAAATCGGTTTTCCAGAGCAATGGAAAGAGGTTGATGCTCTTGCAAAGTCTGAAGTAAGGAGGAGATGACGACGGGGCAAAAGAATGGCTGATAACATGACGAAGAATGTTGCCTAAATGGTACAAGGCCTCGGAGATCACGTGTCCCAGCCTGCCCATTATCCAGATAAGAACCATCTTACTGGTTCGGGCAATGATCTAGTTGCATTACAGCTGCCACATCATTAACTCACAGGTAACGCTATGAGGTGGCTGCGATGACTTATGAGTAAAGGCCTGGAGTCTCTAAGACACGAGTAACTTGCCCGGACACGTCAGAAATTCAGGCACGGGGCCAAGATCCACATCCCAACCTCTCTGTTGCCCAGACCAGTGATTCTTCCACTGTCCTCTACCTCTTTAAAGAGAATTCAATTCATTTTTTAACATTTCACAGCTATAAAATGTCTAAAAGGCTGCTATCAGATGCCCTAAGTCATAGAGCCCGTTAACAGTGATTTGGAATCAGATCGGTCCTGCCTCACCTTCCACTATTTTTCCCACGCCTCCCTGCTGCGCCTTTCTCTTCCTGAGCGAAGTGCACACTGGGAAAAAAACAGACTGCGTTTTGCTGGTGAGCCACGTTCTGAGTTGACAGCCGCCTGTACACCTGTTGAACCTCCCTGCTTCTGGTGTATTAGCAGGCTAACTCTCTCTGCAGAGACTCCGGGGTTCTCGGCTGCCGCACCCCTCTTGGCCTCAGCATCCCCACATGTAGTGATGCCCAGATTATCACGTGGAGGCGAAGAATGGGGAAGGGTGGGCAGCTTCAGGTCTTCCCTGACCCGCTCATGTACAGACCATACATGCTTCGTTGAGTCCAGTTCTATAAGGCAAAGTTTTAAAACTGAACGTATTTTGCATTGAGTTCTACATATTTAAACCTGTGTCTTTTCCTTCTCACGGTGAAAGACACAAGATAACTGCCCTCCTTCCCCGCCTTATTAAGGATGCAACATACATTATGCATGGGGTCCATTGCCCAAAGTCCGCTGATGTCATTTCTGTGTTCACCTGTGCCATGCCCTCGCCCCAGGGGAATGACTCCTTTGGCTCATCATGAAAAGTCAGAGCTTCTGCCCGGGTTAAGATGTGCTTGGCGATAGGATTTCATTTGGGGGGGGGGGGGGCAGACGGTGGGGCATTTCTCAGTCGTTAAGCCTGTGCTAACGTCAGCTTCTCGGCCATGTGTGTTTTGAGTCTAAACAAATGCCAGTCGCGCCGTCAAATTCTTCAGATGCCTCAGCGCAATTAAAAGAACAAAGTTGATTGGAGTTAATTGTGTGGATTAAAGCGTAATCCCGAAAAGGGGTAACACCCTGGCAAGCATGAACTTGGCTTCGTTACCGGGGGGAGAGCAGTCAGAGGGGTCAGGGGGGAAACCCAGATCACAGGCTTTCACCCTGCGAACAGGCTGGGGAGATGAGCCAGCGTGTCAGTCACTGAGAGCATCGAACTGTCCTGAGGCCAGTCACTGCCAGAACGCCCAACCATCCCCAGGCCTGGCACTGTGCCAAACGCGTTTTTCTGTGAGAAGAGAAGAGACAGGTACCCTTGTGAAACTTCTTCTAGGGTTTAAACTGGCAACGGAGCCTATATTTATTACTATCTATTTTCTGCGGGCGAAAATGTCCTATATGTATCCTAACCAGCTATATGTTTAGCAGATCAGAGCAAAATAAATGTAATTGTTGTTCCAATTGAGATATTTTCTACATTTTACTACTTGCTATGTAAGGATTCTACGAAGTAAAACTTTACAAAAGAACATTCCTCACATTTAAAGGGAGGGTTAATGTGAAGGCAAAAACAATCATCAATATGCAAAGCAAATGACAGCAGAACCAGGTGAAATGTTACATCTTTGTGCCCCATGGGGATTTTTAGGGCCCTACAGAAGGAAATGTCCAGAGAGTGACAGGCCAGATTTACAGCTCAAAAGGTCTGTTACCTCCCTACTCATTCTATGTTCCTTTGATGGTAAATAATGTTAATGAAAAACAGGGATGCGTGTTAGCAACATCACGTGGAGTGAAAAAAGCAAGTTCAGCAGTTTTCATCCAGTAAGAAATTCTTTTCGTTAAGCTTTCTAACAAACAAACCGAACGATATTTTTCTTGTGAAGTACGTACCTCTAAGCAATACCTATAAGAATAAAAGCATAATATGCAAATGGACCGAACAACCATCCAGACGACCATCCGTACGACCACTCTGTGACACCCACTGGCGCCAGGCCAAGGCGGGTGCGATGTGATTGGTTGGGGGCCTGGCATCACCCAATGACTGCCCAGCAGAGGGAGGCCAGGCCACCGGCCAGAGGGCTGTAGCTGGTGGGCAGGGCATCCCTCTACAGGGGTAATCCATCATGGAGACCCGGCCAGGTGGGCAGGGCCTACCTCTTTGGGGTGATTGACCATGGAGCCCTGCAGTGGATCACCCCAAAGAGGGAGGCCCAGGCTACCGGGTGGCAGCACTGTGGCAGGTGGGCAGAGCCTCCCTCTCTGGGGTGATCCATCACAGAGCCCCTGGTGAGGGGGTAGGGCCTACGTCTTTAGGGAAATCCTGGAGCTCCCATACTGTGAGAGAACACAGGCTGGGCTGAGGGACATCCAAAACTGGTCTTCGGTTCTACAGTGCACGAATTTTGTGCACTGGGCCTCTAGTTAAAAATTATAAACAGCCAGACCAGTTTGGCTCAGTGGATAGAGCATTGGCTTGCGGACTGAAAGGTTCCAGGTTTGATTCCGGTCGGGGGCAGGTACCTTGCTTGTGGGCACATCTCCACTGTGGGGCATGCAGAAGGCGGCTGATTGATGTTTCTCATCGATGTTTCTGACTTTCTATCTCTCTCCCTTCCTCTCTGTAAAAAATCAATAAAATATATTTTTTTAAAAATTACAAACAGCAAGGAAATGCATATACAGTATCCCTTTCTCTGGATTTAGGAGGTAAAAGAATAAAATCTGAGTGGGCCCACAGGTCATTTCAGTGTTACTGGCAAAGTTCTAGTTCTTATGTTGGACATAAGATGTTTGTGCTTAGAATACGAGACAGATTTTTAGGATTGGACATGGGACCTCATAAACCATAAATCAAGTCAGGTGAGGCCATTTTGTCCAATCCGCCCATTTAAACCTATGAAATCAAGGGTGTTTGAGCAGATTTACTTCAGCCGCTTCGTTCTTCACCAGATGTCAAAATAACATTTTGCGGCGGACGCTCTTTCAAATCAACTTTATTCGATGACATTTTCAGGTCCTTTGGCGCATGCCAGCTGTTAGGCCCGGGGGCCAGCACCCTGTAATCTGAAGACACGTCCAAGCCAGAAGGCATGTGCAGTTCCTCTCTCTGCATCCATGAAACCGCTGCCAGGAAGTAGACGGGCGCCCAGGAAAACTCCCATCAGGTGGCAGAAATGCGCAGCGATGGCTCTGGGTCTCAGCGACTGCGCCGTGGACACAATGAGGGGAAGCGTCCACTGGAAGAATAACACGTGCACTGGCCCAGACACGCTCATTGCCGCAGACCCGGTCAGTTGAAATGTCACGAGGGTGGCGATACCATCATTTTAAATGTATTTCAGTTGAGGTGCCAGATGAGGTTGGACCCCATACTCGTTCTGGGGGGCACGGAACAGTTGCTCTCCTAACATCCTGAAATGCGATCTCCATTTTCTGGCTTCTGTTTTTAGGACGGGCTGGCGCTGTGTTCTGACTTTGTGGGCCACCACCTCCTTCCCCGAGAAACAAAACAGGAGCCCCCAAACCCAGCACTAAACAGGCCGCTGGCCCCGTGTTGGCAGGAAGTGAATGGCGGGAGGCTCGCATGACCCTGCTCCCTGCGGGGGCCACTGGCCACAGGTGTGAGCAAGGAGGCCACCGCCCTCTGACCTTGGGTGTTCTCGGTTCTCGGTTACTAAATGGGGATCAACATGCCAGCTGGGCGCACGGGGGGAGGGGGAGGGGCGCTGTGATAGCGGATGTGGCTCCAAAGTACTGGGTGTCTGTGTAAATGATCGTGTTAAGGGGACAGGGACATGGAGCAGAGGGAAAAATAAAATAAAATAAAACAGAGGAGCCGAAACCGGTGTGGCTCAGTGGATAGAGCGTCAGCCTTCGGATTGAAAGGTCCCAGGTCAAGGGCATGTACCTTGGTTTCGGGCACATCCCCAGTGGGGGGCGTACAGGAGGCAGCTGATTGATGATGTTTCTCTCCCATTGATGTTTCTAACTATCGCTCTCCCTTCCTCTCTGTAAAAAATTCAATAAAATATATAAAAAAAAGAAAGAAGCTGAAACCGGTTTGGCTCAGTGGATATAGTGTCAGTCTGTGGACTGAAAGGTCCCAGGTTCGATTCTGGTCAAGGGCATGTACCTTGGTTGCGGGCACATCCCCAGTAGGGGGCATGCAGGAGGCAGCTGATTGATGTTTCTCCCTCATCGATGGTTCTCGCTCTCTATCCCTCTCCCTTCCTCTCTGCAAAAAATCAATAAAATATATTAAACAACAACAAAAAAAAAAAAAAAAGGAGAAATAAGAAGTGGGTCCTGCTCAAGGAAGGACATTCTCAGCTCCATGCTAACAATTTGGGGATGGATAGCAGGGAGACTTGGATAGTATCTACCAGGAAATCTCACCTGATGGACTCTTCCGGGCTGTTTCAGGCCCACACGCCGACCCATGCAAGTTCCCCGGATGCAGGGTGTCGCACAATCCACCAGAAAAATCATGCTCCTCTTTAGAGACCATTCAACCCGGCTTCAGCCAAGGACTCCGCTTGTAGGAAATACTGTAGAGAGCGGTTTTACTTACCAGTTCCCAGCTGCCTGGCAGGCTCCAGAGAGAACCCCGAGTGGCCCCCGAGAAGCTGAGGCCACCCCTGTTCTGAGAGCACAGGTGGCTCCGCCGTGTCAGAAAGGGATACTCAGGCCAACAGCCTGCATGCTGGGCAGGGTAGCAAGCAAGGGGGGTGCCCAGGCCTAGGGACATGGCCACCCGGTTTCATATCAGGCACTAGAGACCTGGTGTTTGGTTCTGCAGAAAAACAAAAGAATATCTGCTTATCAAGACATTCAAAGTCTCGCGAGAATCCTATTTACTTCTCCTTTGGCTTTTGGTAAGGAAAACGTCGTGCTTTCAGCAATGGTGGAGCTAATTCATTGATCAGGCCCCTACTTGATTGGCTCCGTTAGGAAATAGGACAATATCACAGCCTTTCATTTAAAGGGCCTGCGCCCTCCTGGGGCAGCCCAGCTGCTGAAACCCTAGTTCAGCTGTTCTCAACCTGTGGGTCGAGACCCCTTTGGGGGTCGAACGACCCTTCCACAGGGGTCGCCTAAGACCATCGGAAAATGCAGATATTTACATCACGATGCATCACAGTAGCAAAATGTCATGGTTGGGGGTCACCACCACATGAGGAGCTGTATGCAAGGGTCACGGCCTTAGGAAGGTTGAGAACCACTGCCCTAGTTCAACTTCTCTTTAGGGGGAGGGGAGAGGAGATAAGAATTGATATGTAAATTAATATGTTGATTAATGTGTAAATATTCATATCAAGGACAGTTGTCTGAATGCTAACGCTAGAGCCTCCACTCTCACTCAAACTCAGTCTCCTATTTATTGCCTTCCCCCCGCCTCCTGCCTGACCCTGGCTACCGTGATCTGAACAGACTCCACCAGGATAACCATGTCAGCAATAGGGACTGACACCTGCCCCACGAGTTGGTGAGGGAGAAAAGGGGAGGGGTCCTTGACTCTCTTAGGGAGCGTTTGTGAAGTCTGCAGGTAAGAAAAAGCCTGCATGGATTCCAGCCCCGCCTTCCTCCTTCCCACCTCTCATCCAGATGATCCTGAACAAGTCCCTTAGCTTCCCCAATGTCACTGTCCTCACCTAGAAACAGGAGTCTGCACATAACAGTGTCTGTCTTAGCCGAGTGTGTGTGTGTGTGTGTGTGTGTGTGTGTGTGTGTGTGTGCATTAAATATATATAATATCTAACACATAAGGGGAGAACTCTCAGCACTTAGTAAGCATTATTATTTTCCTTGGATTTACTCATGGGCTTTATATCTGGGGATTATGCTTTCAGGGGGAAAAAATCAAACGTTATTGTAGAGCGTTCTGGTTTTCAAAGCTCTAAGCAAAGTGCTGCGTCAGAAGAGGGGAAAGTCAACATGAGCTTCATAGAGAGCTCTGTAGCCCCAACAATCAGCTCCTTGTTCATTGTCAAGTTCAGAAACGGACACAAAGTCCCAGAGACCCGATAACAATTAGGAATACTCACGGCTTCTTCCTCGCATTCCCTTTCATCACGGCCTCAATATTCGGGGGGTCCTCCAGGTGGCTTTTCTGTTGCTGTATCCCATCTTTTGTCTGGGTCTGGGACACCTGGAGGACATTCTCTGCGACATTGGTCCCTCTTTCATGCTTTGGTGTTAATAGCGAGATGCAATCACTCGAGAGAAACCCTTCATGAGCTGAATGTTGTCTCAGAGCGGGCTCTGTTGACATTTCTGGCTGGCCTCTCTGTAGGACACTGTGTTCGGTAGGAAACATCTGTCTTTGGGGTGTTCGTCACCCAGAGGCCGTTTACTCCAGGGCAGGGCATGCCTGCCTGCAAACGGATAACCCCCAACGGGGCCTGGCCAGTGCCCGTGTCTGCGGTGACATCCGGAGGTGTGCTCCACACAGAAATGCCCCCAGCGGGCCCATGGAGCGTGTCCCTTAGTGGCCGGAGCCCAGCTGTCACTAGGACAGCATCTCCGGGAACTCAGCGATGCTCTAACCCTGGGGGCTCTGACCCAGGAGCCCTGGTCGTTGAGGGAGACGCTCTTGGGGAAGTTGGGATGAATCAGAACATTCATTTCCCACTGACATGTTGCGTTTTGATGGAAGTGCTGCGTGAGCAGTAGCTTGGGAGTTGTGTTTTCAAAGGATTACTCTGGCCTCTCTGAGGACAGAAGGAACCCAAAAGCCTGGTGTCCTCAGCCATGCGACCCAGTTCATTTTCTCTGTTCCACATCTGACTATCCGAAATCTGGACCTAGTCCTGGGCGCTTAGTGTGTTTCATGATTATCTGCTTCCCGGTAGACCTCCTATGTTGGTTTGTAAAGATTGGAACCACCTGTACCTTCTTCTCTACCCCATCCACACCCCTACACACACACACACACACACACACACACACAGAAAAGCTCACAGGAACTTGCCTGAGACTCATAGATAGCACCGATTTCCACTGCCCCGCCCAAGAGGGATCAGATCCCAGAGTCAGTGTGGTATAGTAGAGAGAACATGGACTTGGACTTAAACTTACCCATGTTCCAGTTCTAGCTGTGGTAGTTACTAACTACAGAGCTTTAAACAAATTATCGCACCCCCTAAGGCTCAGAATGCCTACTCAGAACAGGATGAGGATTCAATCAGCTCATATATATAAAGAATCTGATTCATAATCATCTGGAAAATCAATGATTATTAGTATTATTATCATAATGATTGCATGATGGAAATACTGTGATTTATGTGTTGTTTTTTACAGAAGTTATTAGCAGAGTGCACACAGAATTGAAGTGACGTAAACAAACAAAAAACAACAACAAATAAGCTGAAAGGAGCTTGTAAATAAAACTGACACCCCAATTGGGTCCAATTAGCCCGAGACACAGACGTAGTGTTTGTGAGAAAGTGCTGGGTGTGGGAAGGAAGTGACCCCACAGGTGTGAAAGTCAATAGCACATGGATAATTTCCTGGAGAAGAGTTTCTTTCCGGATCTCTTGTTGGAAGAGCAGTTAGATTGACCATGAAATGCTGAGGCCTCAAACAGAAATGAGACTCTACAACGTCCCACCCCAGAAAGGGAATGGGAGACAGAGATCACAGTTCAGGAGCCAGGGTGGCTGGAACATGTGAGGCAAAGGACTGGCAAAGAAAGAGTTGCAGAGAGAGAGAGAGAGAGAGAGAGAGAGAGAGAGAGAGAGAGAGAGAGCTCCAAAGGTCTGCAAAAGGCTCCTCTCAAACCTTTAAATACTAATGATAAATGTGATCACTGATAGGAAAAAAAAAATACTAGATGGCATTAATAGCAATTAGACACTACAGAAGAAAGGTAAGTAAACCTGAAGCAATAGTATCTCTCCACAATGAAGCACGAAAGAAAAGAAAGACTGGAAAAAGATAAACAGCATCAGTGACACATGGAACAACATCAAGTGGTGTAGAACATGTATAACTGAGTACCAGAGAGGATGGGTGGAAATAACAGAAAACATTTTTTAAAGGAATAATGGCTGAAATCGTCAAAATTTGATGAAAACTACTAGTATAAACTCTCAGACTTAGGATGCTTAAGGAAGCCAAATAAAACTAATCATAAAGAAACCAAGCCAAGGAACATCATAGAACCAGTGATAAAAAGAAAATCTTAAAAGCTCTGGGGACACATGACATACAGAGGAACAAAAATGAAACTTTGTAGGCCAGAAGACAATGGAGCAACATCTTTAAAGCACTGTCCCGAAGGAGGGGGGGAAAAGCTTTCTATCTAGAAGTCTATACTCAGAGAAAATAGCTTTCAAAATGAAGTGGAAATAAAGACCTATTCAGGTGTACAAAATCTGTGTGAAGTATTACCTAAAGGATGTACTACCTCAAGCAGTATGGGAAGAAATTCTTTCATATGGAAGGAAAATTGACATTCCTTCAGGAAAAATGGAATTTTGGATCTGCATAAAGGAAAGTAGAGCACAGATATTATAAATGTGTGGAAGTGTATTAAAAGACTTTTTCTCATTTTAAATCTCTTTAAAAGACAATTATTATTAAAATCAATAATAATAGCATGTATTGCAGGGCATGATGTATGACAACAACCTGTAAGAGACAATAGTTCTAAGCACAGGAGGGAGAAATGAGATGCTCTGTTGTAATGTGCTTACAGTCTACGTACAGTAGTATAATAGCATCGGAAGGTGTTTGTGATAAGTTAAAGATGTACACTGTAGCCGAGACCTGTGTGGCTCAGTGGATAGAACGTCGGCCTGTGGACTGAAAAGTCCTGGGTTTGATTCCAGTCAAGGGCAAGTATCCTGGTTGTGGGCACATCCCCAGTAGGGGGCATGCAGGAGGCGGCTGATCGATGTCTCTCTCTCATTGATGTTTCTGACTTTCTACCTCTCTCCCTTCCTCTCTGTAAAGAATCAATAAATATATATTTTTAAAAAAAAGATGTACACTGTAAACCTCTGGGCAATCACAAAAAAAAAAAAAAAAAAAAAAAAAAAAAAAAAAAAAAAAAAAAAAAAAAAAAAAAAAAAAAAAAAAAAAAAAAAAAAAAAAAAAAAAAAAAAAAAAAAAAAAAAGTGAAGTAAAATGTAAAGCTGGCCAGTCACTAGTGACGAAAAAATAATAATCATTTTTAAAACCTCAATAAATCCAAAAGAAAGCAGCAAGAAATTTAAAAAAAAAGCGGGACAAAAACCAAATTGAACAAATAGCAAGATGATAGATTTAATCCAAACTATATCAGTATCTATATTAAATGTAAATCATCTAAACACTCCTAGTAAAAGACAAA
>PVJN01029319.1:0-26534 GCA_004026805.1 Lasiurus borealis | reverse complement strand
TTAATTCACTGTTCTGTAAGTAGAACAATAATGTTATACTCTAAACATTGAATTAAAAAGATGAAGGATCCTCTTGGTAGGATTGACCTTTAATAAATCTCTGAAACTTGGATAAGAAAAATGTAATATGTATTGGCCTCTATATTAGCTAACTTTGTATAACAAAAATAAAATAAAATCTTAGCAACTTATGACAAACTTTGAATTATCTTCCTTCACTCAACAAGTTATCTGTGGTTGTGCTGGGCTCAGCTGGCCTAGGTGCCAGACTACAGGTATGATCTGAGTCTAGTCTACTTGTCTCTCATTCTAGAACCCAGAATGATAGGGTTAGTGTGTAAATGAGTATTTGTGGATGTTCTCCTCATGGTGAAGGGCAGTCATGTGAGAAGTTCTCAAGTGAATTTACAATCTCTACTAAAAAATTGTCATCTTCACTTACATTCATGAACATCAATGGTTCAATGAAAAGAACACTTTTATTGGTAGTGAAAGATATAGTAAATACTTAGTGAAAAATTATACAACTTGTTCCAGTCCTTTATGGAAAGGGTCCAATTCTCTATGCAATTCATTATATTGCATATCCACACTCCCTTGGTTCTCATAGCAACCCTAATAGGCAATATTATTTATTTTCTCTTTTGCAGATTATGAAAATACTAGAAGCCCGGCTCACAAAATTCATTCACAGGGGTCCCTCCGCCCAACTTGCACCCTCTACAATCCAGGAGCTCTCAAGGAGATGTGCTACTGATGGGTTAAGCCCACTCCTCGTGGTTCTCTGCTCTCTGCAGGGTCTGGAGGTTTTGCTGCAGCCATAGAGATGAAGCCCCTATGCCCTGCTGTCAACTCTCTGCCTGCTGCCACCATGCGCCATGTAAAGGAAGCCTCAATGCTCTGCAATGTGCTCTGTCTGCCTGGGGGCTTCACCAACATTGACACTACAGAAGCCTCAATGCACTGTTGCCTTGGCTCTGTCTGTGGGGCCTAGGGATGTTCCCGCTGCCATCTTGCTAAGGAAGTCCCCAAGACCTGCTGTCTGGGCTCTGTATGCCATGTCTGGGGACTTCCCTGCCACTGCTGAGCTAAGGAAGCCCCCAAACCCCCCTGTCCGGGCTCCGTCTGCTGGGCATGCGGCTTCCCTGCCATCATCCTGCAAATAAAGCATCCATGCCTTGCTATCTGGTCTCTGTCTGCTGGGCCTCGGGGTGCTCCCACAGCCACAGCGCTAAAGGTGCTCCCAAGCCCTGCTGTCCCAGCTCTGTCTGCCGGGGCTGGGGGTGGATCCAGCCTTGCTGCTTGGTCCTTGGGAACCCCAGCAGGGCTGACAGGCCCATATACTGCAGCGGCAGTGGAGCAAGGAGGCCTGAACACTCCAGCAGCAGGGCTGAGGGGATTGAGCATCGCCATCTTGTGGCTATGGGGCCACCATTTTGTCATAGAGTGATAGTTAATTTGAATATTACTTTTTTATTAAACAGGATAGCACACCAGCATTGAGAATGACCAGTTATGACACTGAGCTATTTACTGAGTCAGGATTGGAATGAAGAATTAATTAATCTAAAAGCCTTTTAGGAATGTATCCTTGAAAGACTTTCTTTTGTCTACTCTGCTCATTACATCTTCATGTCTCACTTCATAGGCTTGACTTTTAAAGATTTTGAAACTCTACTAGAGTTCAAAATAATTCTTCTTTTGTTCTTTTTCTTCTTTCCTTCTTCCTCCCTTCCTTCTTTCCTTCCTCCCTTTTTCCCTTTCTTTTCTTTCTTTCACCATTTTTCCTTCCCACATATTCCTTTATTTTGTTCCTAAACTTAACTCACATTTTTTCACCACTGTTGAAATTTATCTTCCTGAATGATGTATGTGTTAAGGTAACAATTAGTTAATTTAGGTCCTGGAGAACTCATACAAGTAACCCACATTTGTTCTCATATGTCTCTGCATAATTAATTTGGAACATTCACCTGCATAAGAGAAAGAAGATATCACTACACCAAGATCATGTAAAATAGACATCAATATGAAATATGCAAGTCTCAAGATTACCTATAAATGTGTATGTCTGTCAGACACCTTGTCTCAAGACTAGCACCAAAGGATATTAATGCTTTACAAGTGTGTGTGATTTAAATAAGCTAGGAGGAAGTCTATCCTGTAGGGAAATGGCTGAAAAATATGAAAATATGATAAGAAACTGAAGACAGAACTCATAATTATACAAGGCTGCTGGAGAAGAAAAGCTTGTTTTATATATGTACTAGAGGCCTGGTGCATGAAATTTGTGCACGGAGAGTGGGGTGTCCTACAGCCCAACCTTCTCTCTCTCCAATCTGGGACCACTAGAGGGATGCCCAACTGCCTGTTCAGGCCCGCTCCAGAATGAGTCGGACATCCCTCTCACAATCCAGACTTCTGACTCCCAAATGCTCACCTGACTGCCTTAGTGATTGCCCCTAACTGCTTCTCTCTCTCTGCCAGTCGGATCACCCCCTAACCACTACCCTGCCAGCCTGATTGATGCCTAACTGCTCCCCTGCCAGCCATTTGACCCCGACTGCCCTTCCTTGCAGGCCCGGTCACCCCCAATTTCCCTCCTCTACTGACCTAGTCTATCCCAACTGCTCTCCCCTCCTGACCTGATTGCCCACAACTGCCTTCCCTTGCAGGCCTTGTCCCTGCCAACTACTCTCCTCTGCTGGACATCTTATTGTGACCATCTTGTGTCCACATCAGGACAGGATCTTTTGACCACATGAGGACAGCCATCTTGTGTGTTGGAGTGATGGTCAATCTACATATTACTTTTTTATTAGGTAGGATAGAGGCCTGGTGCACAGGTGAGGGCCAGCTGGTTTGCCCTGAAGGGTGTCCTGGATCAGGGTAGGTATTCTCTTGGGGTGTGGTGTGGTTTGCAGGCCAGCCATTTTCCCCCCTTCTCCCTCCCCCACCAAGCCACAGCAATCCAAGTGGAGGCCCTGGTATCTGGGATTTATTTATCTTCTACAATTGAAACTTTGTAGCTTGGAGCAGAGCCAAACCTTCTGCTTGCACAGCCATTGAAACTTTGTTGCCTTAAGCATCGGCCAGGGTGTGCTGAAAGCTTAGCTTCCTCCATCTGCCCAGTTCTTCTGGGTAGTAGAGGCCAAGGAGTACTCATAAAGTTTTAAGTACGACAATGTGATGATCAAATGAATGGCTAACGTGTTACAGTCAAGTACTAAATTCAGTCATCATTAATCTATATGTCTTAAAGAAAATTATTATCCTGATCAGTTAAAAGACTTAAATGTAAGTTCATCCTTTGTTTTAGCCCAAATACCTTTTTTTGCATTGACTATGGCTATTACCTATTATTGTGGTTTCTTATCATGCAAGCTCTTTAAATACGTCACTATAACACATAAATATTTTTTGTACTGGCTGCAATTAAACTGTTGCATGTTAATTCTCTGAGGGGAGTTTGCCTCACATGCGGAAAAATCTTTTGTAGTCTTATAAAGATACTAGAGGCTGGTGCATGAAAATTCTTTCACTTGCAGTCTGAGACCCCTCAGTTGATGTCCACCTGCCAGCTTAGACCCACTCCCTGAGGAATTGGGCCTAAGCTAGCAGTCAGACATTCCTCTCTCTGTCTGGTAGCCTTCAGGGGATATCCACCTGCTGGCTTAGACCCACTCCCCGCCATTAGTTGGACACCCTTAGTGCTGCTGCAGAGGTGGGTGAGGCTCCTGCCACCACCATTGCACTGGCCAGCTTCTGGCTGAGCAGTGCTCCCCCTGTGGCAGCACACTGACTATAGGGGGTCAGCTCTTGCATTGAGCATCTTCTCCCTGGTGGTCAGTGAGCATCATGGCGACTGGTCATTCTGATTGTTCTGCTATTAGGAGCAATTTGCATATTATCATTTTATTATATAGGATAGCATGCCTGTGACAACAATGACATTTTAACTCATTTTTTAAAAGTGCTGAATTTATGGAATGAAGATCAAAGTATTTATGTATTAACATCAAATAGAATACTATATTACATAAAACAAACTCATGATATTGATAAAATAGTGTGACAGTAGAATTTGAAATTTGGTGTGAAATCAAAAGTATTATAAATCAATATTGTCAGTACTGGCATAGCAACAATGGTAAACCTGACTACATTTTTTCTTATACAAATGCATAATTATGTCCTTTATGTAATTTTCTTTGTTAACCAATAACAATCAAATTTATGTCTCCTAAATTTGTGCATTGTGGCCAATATATTTTATAATTTTATACCTCCTTAAAAATAAAGTACTGGGTGGGGTGGTTGAATAATTTAAAGAGGGAATAAGTGGTAATGGAAAGAGAGACTTGATTTGAGGTGGTAAACACATCATAATATTATATAGAATTGTATACCTGAAACTTATGTAAGTAACTTGTTTTATTAACAACCAAGGTCACCTTAATAATTTCAACAAAGCAAATAATAATTAAAAGAAAGAAAAACTGATTTTCTATAAGCTGCATAAAAGAAGTTCAACACTGACAAGGTAACCTTTTATGCAGTATATCTTCATGACATTTTCTTTTACAAACTTGTTGGCATCAGTGCAATTATAAGTCATTTATTTAAACTTGCAGTAAAATTATTTTTTTATTTTTTTATTTCAATTTAATTTTGTTATTTGTGAATTTTAACATAGCATTTAGGGATGCATCAGTGATGTAGAATAAAAACTGGATTTACTAAATTCATCTAAAACCATTAAATTTTATTTATGCTGGTAAAGAAGGAAAACTTTCTGAAGGAAACATAGGATTGGTATAGTTAAATAATCTTGGAAGATTGTTTTATAAATTTATTAGCTATGTGACTAGAAAGCAAGTCATCTTTCAGTATCAATATTAAAAAAATATTTAAATTATTCAAAACCTTTATTTTAATTTCAGGATCCATTAAAGGCAATTATTTACTTGTCAAACACTAATGTTCTTCTCTTCTGTAGTAAGAATTTGATTTGATGTAAGGCAAAAATGGTACTATATAAAATATCACTCCTGTCTTAGTATCTTTTAAGATTTGTTTCACTATGACATTAAATTCTAATTAAAAAAATATAAGCAGAATTGGGTCATCGAGTTTTAGAAAACTGGTTTAAACAAAACTGACAATTTAAAATTAAGTAGAAATGAAGATTAAAGCCACTTTAAAAATACTTTTATTGATTTATAGAGAAGAAGGGAGAGAGAGAAACATCAATCATTTGTGTCTTGCATGCTTCTTATAGGTGATCCACTCCACAATCCATGCATGTGCCCTGACCAGGAATCAACCTTGGAACATGCAACCTTTTGGTACATGGGATGAGACAATACTCAACCAACTAAGCAACACACCCCACTTTTAAGAATGGTTCATATCAAATAGAAGTTGGATTGGTAATGATGTGCCTACCTCAAATCTCTTTCTAAGAAGGAAATAAACCACTACTTTGTTTACATTTTTATTCCCAGACAGAGTCGCTAGCAGCCTAAAAAGTCTGAGTCATAACAATTTCACCTATACAGCTACCAGTTACACATATTTACAAACTAGAGGTCCAGTGCCTGAAATTATGCATGGTGGGGTACCTCAGCCTGGCTGACAATTGGGACAATTGGGGCCATCTTGCCCAGTCAGAGCTGGCTCGCTGGGGGGAAGAGCTGTAGAAAGTTGGCCATGGAAGCACATTGACTACTAGGGGGAAGCTCCTGCATTGAGAGTCTGACCCCTGGTGGTCAGTGCACATCATAACGACTGACTGGCGGTCAGTCATTTGGTCACTTAGGTTTTTATATATAACTATTTTAATTGCTAAATTTGAGAAAAAAAAAACTCATACAATAATTTTAATGTTCTAAATTAAAGTCTATACTATCTATAATAATAAACGTGTAATATATCAATTAGACTAGATGTCCTTCTGGATGACCTTCCAGCTGTGCGAGCAGCCTGGGTCCTGGGTGCCAGAGGGAAGCTGATACCGGCACCATGGGAAGGAAGGCCTACTCTTGCATGAATTTTGTGCATTTTGGCCTCTAATAACTATAAAAATAACCTTTAGCCTGGCCAGCATGACTCAGTGATTGAGAGTAGACGTATGAACCAGCAGATGATTATTCAATTCCCTGTCAGGGTACATGCTCTAGTTGTGTGCCTAATCCCCAGTGTGGGCAGACATGAGGCAGCCTATCGATTATTCTCTCATCAATGATGTTTCTGTCTCTCTCTCCCTCACCTACCTTTTCTCTCTGAAATCAATCAATATATATATATATATATATATATATATATATATATATATATATATATATATATATATTTTTTTTTTTTATTACCTTTAACCCTGGCTCATCTGGCTCAGTTTGTTGAGGATTGTCCTGTATACCAAAAAGTCACCATGTCAGATGCCTAGTTAAGACACATGCCTGGGTTGCAGGGTGCATGTAAGAAGTAGCCTTTCAGTGTTTCTCTCTCACATCAATCTCTCTCTCTCTCTCTCCCCCACCCTCTCCCTTCCTCTCTCTCTAAGAATATATAATGGCAAAAGCACAGTCTCTTTAATAAATGGTGTTAGGAAAACTTTTCCTCAAAGAATTAAATAGCTTTCACTCATTTTTGTAAAATTTTCTATACATTTTTAAGAACTCTTATACATTGCTGTATTTTCTAGAAAGCAGAATTGTAGAGACTAAAACTATAATTTCTTGCTATCCTGATTTCTGCTTCTTGTCCCTCAATTAAGTCCATTCCATGCAAAATTATCCATCCAGTTCAAGTTTCTCCCCTTCAATCCTTATTCAGGTAGGAGTTATGATGTTATTGGCTTTTTATTTCCCTACATCTTACTTACACCTTGAAACTCAACTTGAATTGCCCAAATTATAGTGTGCAATCAATTTGCTGTTGGGAACCCACGCAAAATGCTCAAGGTTTAAAACAATGACTACATATTTAAAAACCTCCTGGGAACAAGCAGTTGAGCACACAGTAAATTTGATAAATGGCTGCTAATATTGTTACTACCTTATGGTGCTTGTCTTCTGCATACCTTCCCATTTTAGCTTCATGGTTTAAACAATGGTTTCTTTTATATTTCATTGTGTAGTTACAAACACAGCAGCATTTCCTCATTGTGTTCCTACTGGGTTTTGTATTTCACATTTTACAAAAACAAGTTGCTGTATTTCTACATCTCCCTAAAGACTTTGAGTGTGGGGAACCAAACATTGTTCTCACTAAATGGATGTAAACAGGAAATCAGAAGTCTGGTCAACCTTAATTGCTCTGAAAGGTTAGAGCTAATCACTTACTGTTTAGTTGAAAACATTGTTAGCTAAAGCAGCCTCTACCTGTTTATTTCATGTTAATTTCTGTTTTGTTATTTCCTGCCTAAAGGCTAGGGGTGTGTCCAAAAGCCTTAATAAAAGGAAGAAAAAAGCCATAGCAAGTGGTAGTCCTTTCCACTAGAGGAAGGCTCCTGTCTGGCCCCCCAATATTGCCAAATTAATATTCTCTAGTCTCTCTTTTCATTTGCCTCCTTCAGAATCTGATCCCTGAACTGGGAACTCTGAACCACACAGTACGTGGAAAGGGGCTCCCACATTTGAACACTTGGAGGATAAAATAATCTTATTCACCTCTGAATTCAATACATGGCATTTGGGTCATGGTACAAATACTTTCAGAATCTTTCTGCTAATTATTTTGTGTACTTACTTTAACATGTCCTATGAACAGCTTAATATCAATGTGAGGACAAAGGGTCTTGGACAATTTTTGGAGGTAGAAATCCCATGTATTTCCTTGCTGTTCTGATAACGTACTCAGAATTCCACATAGACCACACTATATGAAAGTATAGTTCATTTGCTTTTCCATTATTTAATCTATGCACATTCCATGTATCTTGAGGAAAAGCAGGCTTGTTTATATAATGTTTGGGTTAAATTAAATTTAAATCTTATTTTTAATATTATTTCTGACTGTAATAATCTCAACTGAACAATAAAGAACAAGTTCTGCTACCCACCTTAGTCTTATTCTTCAAAGTAAAATTATGTTATGTTATAAAAATTTAATCTATCTTACACAATGATATCTAGATATTGTGGAGGCCATTAAGATAGTCGAGTGCATTGAATTCTAAAATATTTAATAAAAGTACTAATTATGAAAGTTACTAATCATTTAGAAATAAAAAAAACTAAGGGGAAAATTTAATGGATGTCTAGCTTTGCTACATTATGTTTTAGACATTAAAAATTGATGTCTGAAAGATTTTCAAGGGTCTTACAAATGTCATATATTGGTAGAAACCCTTGATAATGATTAAATGTTAATTTAGTATACAACTCTATAAATCACAATAATCCCACCTAAGAAATTATTTAGTTTTGCATCAAAATACTAACAAACAAGATTGAGTTGATAGAGAGAGAGAGAGAAACACTGATTTGTTTCATTTATTTATGTATTCATTGGTTGATTCTTGTAGATGCCCTGACCTGGGATCAAATCCACAATGCTCTAACCAGCTGAGTTACTGGGCCAGAGCTCTAGAGCTGAAGATCTGATTTCTCCTTTCATCTCTGAGTCTTCATTGATTTTCATTTACCACTAGAGACCTGGTATGTGACAATCAGGGGGGCTGCACCATCTCTCAGTCTGGGACCCCATGGGAGATGTATACCTGCCAGCTTAGGACATACCCCGATGGCTCTTTTTTGCTGTCATGAGGTTGGAGAGGCTCCAGCCACCATGGCTGTGCTTAGCAGCCATGAGTCCCGCTTGTGGCTGAGAAGCGCCCCCCACCCCATCCCTGTGGGAGTGGACTGACTCCCAGGGGACAGCTTCTGCATTAAGCATCTGCCTCCTGGTGGTCACTGTGCATCATGGCAACTAGTAGTTACACCATTCAATTGATTTGCATATTAGCCTCTTATATAGGATATTTACAGTTCATTTTAAATATTTTCTAAACTTCAAGCACCTAATATGCCTGGAAACTGTGGTAAAACACTGTGTTGCAAACTAGTTTAAAACACAGCCCTTGCAATCATTACTGCTTAAAATATATTTATGCTTATAATATATATAAAAATTATATATTAAGTGTAAATGAATGGCTCAGCTGATATATTCATAGAGACTGAGAGGAGGAAGAAATCAGTAAAGGCTACTCGAGATTGGAAGATGTTCTTGAAGAGATAGTTTTAAAACAGAGTCTTAAAATTATAAACGTATACGAGAAAATTTGAGCAGTTAGGTAAAATAAGTAAAGAATTCTGTATTCTTTGATATACAGAATGAAATGCTCAAGCCAACTCAATTTTAATGATTTTCCATGTAGGAAAGAATGTAAATTAGGTTCAAGAAATAAATAAGGATCAAAGTGTCAATATCCTAGAATGTTAACAACTAATTTAGATGATATCCTTTAGGGACTAAAGGCAATAGTGGTTTATTATTGTTTTAATTCAGAAACATAGTTATGATTTTTTTTTACCAAAAAAAGTATAAGTTTCTATATTTATAAATATCAATCTATACTAATAAAAGAGAAAAATGAAAATTGACCATACTATTGTGATGCCCACCAGCCAAACAGGAGAGGATGCAAATTAATCCAATATAGATGGCAAATTAATTTGCATACACAGGCACCTAGCAGCCAGAGATGGGATGCTTGGTCGCCATGACACAGGAATTCCACACCACACCAGCTGCTCTGAGCCTTTGGGCAGCATGGGAAGGCAGAAAGGCAGCTCCAGCGCAAGCAAATGCAGTGCTGGCAGCCAGGGAAAAGAAGGTCCATTCTTGCATGAATCTTTGTGCATCGGACCTCTAGTCCTATCTATAAAAGAGTAACATGCAAATTGACCATACCTCCTCTACACACACAAGGCATGTCCACCAGCCACACCCACCAACCAATCAGAGCAAGTATGCAAAGTTATCCAACCAAGATGGCTTCAGCACAGAGAGAGCAGGAGGGAGGCCTGGGTTGCCCCTGGCAATGAAGGAAGCCAAGCTTTCCACACACCTTCAGCCTCCAATGAAGGCAACAAAGTTTCAATAACTGTGAGGGCAGAGGGCTTGGCTCCACTCCAGGCTACAAACTTTAAATTGTAGAAAATAAATAAATCCCAGATACCAGGGCCTCTGCTTGGGTCACCGGGAGGCTTGCATGGCCTGCAAACCAACACAGGCCCCTGGCCCAGGCCACCCCACTCCCAAAGGGCACACCAACCCTTCAGGGCAAACAAGCTGGCCCCACACATGTACCAGGCCTCTATCTTATCTAATAAAAGAATAATATGCTGATTGACCATCACTTCAACACACAAAATGATTTTCCCCATGTGGTCAAAAGATCCTGTCCCCATGTGGACACAAAGTGGCCACCACAAGATGGCCAACAGGGGAGGGCAGTTAGCAGGGACCAGGCCTGCAAGGGAGGGAAGTTGGGCTTGACCAGACTGGCAGAGGAGGGAAGTTGGGGGTGACTAGGTGTGCAGGGAAGGGCAGTTGGGAGGGGACTCAGGCCTGCAGGGGAGGGCAGTTAGGTAACCAGGCCCACAGGAAAGGCCAGTTAGGGGAAAACAGGCTGGCAGGGGATCAGTTAGGCATCAATAAGGCTGGCAGGGGAGTATTTAGGGGGTGATCAGTCTGGCAGGCAGAAGCAGTTAGGGGTAATCAGGATAGCAGGCAGATGAGAATTTGGGAGCCAGCAGTCCTGGATTGTGAGAGAGATGACTAATTGCCGGTTTACACGTGATGCAGGTAAAATTGAGTGTAAAGGGGCAGCTGGACATTCCTCAAGGGTCCCAGATTGGAGAGGGAGCAGGCTGGGCTGAAGGACACGGCCCCCCACAAATTTTGTGCACAAGGCCTCTAGTGTGTGTGTGTGTGTGTGTGTGTGTGTGTGTGTGTAAAGAGGTGATATGCAAATTAAACCAGGATGCCATATGGTTCACAACTGGAAAGAAGGAAAATGTGCATGCCAGTGAGGCTCTGAGTGGAGACAGAGACAGAGATGTAGGGGCCAGCTGAGCCTCTGTGCAGTGGCTTGGTCCAATCCCTGGAGCCGGAGCAGACATGAACAGGAACAGGGTTCCAGCCTGCAGCCTATGAGGCCAAGCATAGGCTGGGAGAGGAGAGGGCCAGCCTGCTTTCAGCCTCCCCAGTCGATTGCATGCCTTTTGAGAAAAGGGTGGGCCCACCTGCAGCCTACCTGGCAGATCCCAGGCAAAGAGAGAAAACAGCATGCCCGCTTACAACCTTTCTGGCCAATTGCTGGCCCAGAGAGGAAAGGGTGGGCCTGCCTGCTGCCTCCATGACCAAGCACAGGCTCAGAGCAAAATGTTGACAGCAAGTCCTTTCAGTATAATTGGGGCCTTAAAGACCCACAGAAGGATCATTTCCTTTTCTATGACACACATAACTTTAACACACTGTTTACAATTAAGTAAGTTCCATATATTTTGACATTTTACAGGCCTGTGAAGTTACATATATTGACTAGCAAGGTGAGAAGATGAAAATATTTTTAGGCTTTTAAAGATGTAACTAATTTCTGTCTAAAAGACAAACAAATTCAAAAAGTGATGGTTTTATTGTCCTATAGGACATTAGCCAGATTGTATCAAATTTAGCAGTTTTACTTCAGGCTTTCATCTTTGGCAATTTCCTTTTGAACAGCATTATCATGCTGTCAGTCCCTTCTCTGAGTTAAATAGAACTTTTATATCTGCTATTATGTATTTGAGTAAGAATTATGTATTTAACACATGCAAAATTTTGTTTTGACACAATAAAAAAGAAGTTCATTTGATTCTTCCCTGGAACACAGAATAGCACAAGCTTGAATCATTGGTGTGGTTTAGACTAATTTTCCAAATAGTGTTAATAAAATTCATATAAAAATCTTCACAGAGCCAAGAATCTCTCTTTCAGGCCTACATATTCAGCATCTCTGAAAAGATGTGCTTTGTTTTGTTTTTTTAATACTCACCAGAGGATATTTTTTCACTGCTTTTTAATATAGTGGACTAAAGGGGGAGAGAGAGAGGAGAGAGAGAGAGAGAGAGAGAGAGAGAGAGAGAGAGAGAGAGAAGAAGAAGAAGAAGAAGAAGAAGAAGAAGAAGAGAGGGTCCCCTTGCAGCCAAAAACAGGACCTTGCCACTAGTCCCATTTCTGTGTATGAGCTGCAGAGGAAACACTTTTTTCTGACTGCTCATTGGCTAAGCTCCCCATACAGTACTCACAATTTCTTGGTAACTTGCCTAAGAAGAACCCAAGTAGGTGATCTAGGATTTTCCCATCTCACTCCTGGAGGAAAAAAGGAATGTCTGCTGTTGTAGGGGCTAAGAAATGTCATATCCTGCCCTAGCCAGTTTTTCTCAGTGATAGTGACTCAGCCAGTGGACTGCAAGTTCTGGGTTTGATTCTGATCAAGGGCATGTACCTAGGTTACAGGCTCCTACCTGGTTAGGGACCAAGTCAGGGCTCATGCAGGAGGCAACTATTTGAAGTGTTCTTCTCACTTTGATTTTCCTTTCTGTTTTTCCCTTTTTCTTCCACATTCTGTAAAAATCAATGGAAACATATCCTCATGTGAGGATAAAAGAAAGAAAGAACGAAATGTCATATCCTATGAAAGAGACATCTTGAAAATGCTTAAAGGAAGTTTTCATTTTTTTCGTGGTGAAGGGACTTGAGTCTGTGTTGGTGAAAAATACCTTGGCAGCTGCAGTGGCCAGCAGTGGCAGCAGCAGTGGGATGATGGGAGTGGCTCCATCCCCTGTTCAGCCAGGTTGCTTCCTGCAGAGGGAGGCTTACTGATGGTTTAGGCCCATGGGTCTCCTGGACTGTGAGAAGGAGCAGGGTGGGGTGAGGGATCACCCTTCCAGTGCATGAATTTCATGCAATGGGCCTCTAGTATAGCAGTAAATGTTTGTAATTGATGGAGTACATAAAGTTCAGAATATTTAACAAATATCACTTAAAATACTAAGGTAAACATTTTTAGGTGATGCATTCACATTCAAGAGCAGAATAGCAGTTGTGACAGAGATTTCCAGTTGTATTCCATCCCTCTTTAGTAACAGAGTGATTTAATGTGACCAGGTAATAGAATACACTCTCCAGCCTCCCTTGCATGTAGGTGTGGCAGTGTGACAAGGTACTGTAAATAAAATGTACAGACACTGTTGGGCAGGCCTTCAGATAGAGATTTTTTAAAAAGAGAAATGTCATGTGGTCTCTCTTGCTTTTCATATTACCTCCCTTTTCTTGTCTGTCATGTGCATTTGGTTCTGGAGACTCCAGTAGCTATCTTTGGCCTATGAAGCAACTTTGATGACTGATACAGAATGTCAAGGTATTGATAAGAAAGGTAGGATTTGAAATAATTTGTAAGTACATACCAGCATTTAACTTTCTACATTCAGAATAAAAAATTAAATAAACCATAGCTTGTTTATGCCATGATTTGAATTTTCTGTTATCTGATACTCAAATTGATACTGATAAAGGATCTAAATTAAAACATCAACTAAAGTGCCAAATATTACAATGAAAGGTAAGTAGAATGAAATCAAATACCTTAAACATAATTTTAAATATTCTCCATTAGAAGAACATTGGTACCCATGAGTTCTTTGTGCCTCAACTGTGCATAACACATAGTTGACTATCCAAACGCTGAATAATGAAATGAACTTACAACAACAATAAAAACAGAGGTACTGCATGCTAGAGAAAGGGAAATGTCTCAGAAGGGTACTGAAAATCTATTGCTTTCTTTTCTCTGTTGAGTAGCTATTATTCAATGCAGGATATAGATTAAAATCATTGTTATGATTACATAGAAATTCTTTATTAATCATTTATTGCAATAAAATTACATGGAAGTTTTTCTTTAAATTTTTGAATTTAAATTAAAGAACTCAAATCTATTCATTGCACACTATTAGTTATATTTTGTAAAGAGCATCCTATTATTTGTTTCAAATTTTTATATTAAGTGATATTAGAAAAAATAAAGGTGTTTTTTTAAATTTCTTCCATGATCTCATTGTTAATATATTCATTGTTTAGTAACATGTTATTTAGCCTACATGTCTTTTTTTCCTTGTGATTAATTTCTAATTTCAAAACCATTATAGTCATAGAAGAGGTTTGAAATGATTTCAACATCTTATATTTATTGAGACTTGTTTTATGTCCTAACATATGATCTATTCTAAAAATATTTCATGTGCACTTGAAAATAATGTATGTTCTTTGACTACATCAAGGTAAAAAGCTGCTGCACAGAAAAATAAACCATCTACAAAATGAAAAGAGAACCCGCCATAAGGGAGAACATATTTTCCAATGATATATACTATAAGGGATAATTTCCAAAATACCTGAGAACTCATACAGCTTAACAAAAGTAAGACAAACAATTCAATTTAAAAAAATGGACAAAGGACTAGAATGGACACTTCTCCAAAGAGGGCATACAGACTGTCAATAGACATATGGAAAAATGCTCAAACAAGGTTGCTAATCAGCAGGAAGATACAAATTAAAACTACAATTAGATATCACTTCACATTGTCAAAATATCAACTACTATCAATATATCAACAAACAGGAACTGTTGAGATGTGGAGAAAGGGAAACCTAGTGCACATTTACAAGGTCTTGAATACATATTGACCAATTTTGGAATAAATATTTAACTACATAATTATTTGAAAACAATCATCTTCCTTGGGAAAATCATATATCTGATTTTATTGATCACTGTCTTCGATTTTTTTAAATTTCATGTATTTTATTGCATATTTTATTCCACGATTATTTATCTAGAATGTTATGTTGGGTGTTCATCTTATTTATTTTTATTTGCAAATATAAGAACTGAACACCATTTTTTTCTATATGTAAAAATTAATTGAATCTTAAAATATTCAATGATTACATTTTAGTCATAATTTAAAGAAAATATTCTCAATACAATTATGATTTGTTCATTAACATGGATTTATGTTAAGACACTTTTACATTTCCAAATTTTGCTTTGGGATTTAGGCATTGTTAATATTAATCAGGTAATGTAGATTTTAGGATACTTAGTGTTTTAAATTTGTAAAAAAATAACTTTGTGCTCAATTAAGAAAATGGTTTTGTAAACTTGTCCTTAGAAAGAATGTGAGATTTCAAGTGAAGTTGTATTCTCTCTATATCCCTTTAGCTGAAATTTGCTAAATATCTTTGTTTGCGTTCTTCATAGTCACAATAAATTTTGTTATTTTTGATCTATCAAAAAGAGCCCTCAAATAAAATAAAAGCAGGCATCACCAGAAAAGGAAGTAAATAAAATGCAGGCAAGAAACTTGCCCGAGGAAGAATTCAGAGAAATGGTCATAAGGTAGGCTAAAAAGAATGGAAGACAAATTTGACAATATGAATAAGAACGGAGAGGAAATGAAAAAGAACCAAGAGAAAATGAAAAACCAAGAAGAAATGAAAATAACATCATGACAACAAATGGCAATGAAAGCACAACAATTCAAAATCTATAGAACACAGTGAAGCAGTTTTGAGTGGGAAGTTCATAGCTCTATAAGTCTACTGCAAAAAAAAACAAGAAACAATGGTAATACATTACCTAACCCTACCACTCAAAGAGCTAGAAAAAAAGAGCAACAAGAAAAGCCCAATGTAAGCAGAAGGAAGAAAATAGCAAAGATCAGAGCAGAGATAAATGACATAGAGACCAAAGAAACAATACAAAAGACCACCAAACCAAGAGCTAGTTCTTTGAAAGGATAAACAAAAATAATGAACCTCTAGCTAGGCTCACCAAGAAGCAAAGAGAGAGTATTCAAGTAAACCAAATCAGAAATGAAAGAGAAGAAATAAGAACAGACCCCACTGAAATAGAAAGGATTGTTAAAAAATACTATGAACAGCTCCATTCCAACAGACTGAAAAAACAGAAGGAAATGGACATATTCCTAGAAAAATATAACCTTCCAAAATGCAATCAGGAAGAATCTAAACATCTTCATAGGCCAATAACTATGGAAGAAATTGAAGCAGTTATCAAAAAGCTTCCAGCAAACAAAAGCCCATGGCCAGATGGCTACACAGGGGAGTTTTACCAAATATTCAAGGAAGAATTAAAACCTATCCTCCTCAGACTATTCCAAAAAAATTCAAGAATAAAGAAAACTTCCAAACACCTTCAATGAAGCCACTATCACCCTAATAACTAAACCAGATAAAGACAATACAATGAAAGAGAATTATAGGCCAATATCCCTCATGATCATAGATGTCAATATTCTCAACAAAATTCTAGTAAATCAGATACAGCAGTACATCAGAAAGATCATACACCACGGCCATGTGAGATTTATCCTAGGAATGCAAGGATGGTACAATATCTGTAAATCAATAAACGTGATACATCACATAAACAAACTGAGAGATAAAAATCAGAGAGTCATATCAATTGATGCAGAAAAAGGATTTGACAAAACCCAACACTTTTTCTTGATAAAAAAGTCTCATCAAGGTGGGAATAGAAGGCTCATAACTAAACATCATAAAAGCCATATATGATAAACCCACAGCTAACATCATACTCAATCGGCAAAAAATAAAACCATTTCCTCTAAGAAAAGGAACAAGACAGAGTGCCCACTTTTACCACTCCTGTTTGAAACAGTACTGGAAGTATTAGCCATTGAAATTAGACAAGAAGAAGAAACAAAAGGTATTCAAATTGGAAAAGAAGAAGTAAAGCTGTCCTTATTTGCATATGACATGATACCTTACATAAAAAAAAAAAAAAAAAAACTAAAAGACTCCATAAATAAACTAATAGACTTAATAAATTAATTTGGCAATGTAGCAGGATACACAATCAACACCAAGAAATTTATGGCATTTCTATACACTAATAATTAATTTACAGAATGAGAGACTAAAAAAGCAATCCCATTTATCATTGCACCAAAAAAATTAAGATACTTAGGAATAAACTTAACTAAGAAGATAAAAGACCTATATGTGAAAAACTACAGGACCCTGAAAAAAGAGATAGAGGAAGAGGTAAACAGGTGAAAGACCATACCATGTTCATGGATTGGCAGAATTAACATCATTAAAGTGTCCATATTACCCAAATCAATCTTTAGATTCAATGCACTACCCATTAAAATACCAATGGTATATTTTACAGACCTAGAAAGAACTCTCCAAAGATTCATCTCGAACAAAAAAAAGACCCTGAATAGCCACAGCACTAGTGAGAAAGAAGAATAAAGTAGGTGGGATCTCAATACCAGATTTCAAGCTGTATTACAAAACCACTGTTCTCAAAACAGCCTGGTACTGGCACAAGAGCAGACATATATACCAATTGAATAGAATAGAGAATCCAGATACCAACCCCAACCACTATGCTCAATTAATATTTGACAAAGGAGGCATGAACATTCAATGGAGTCAAGATAGCCTCTTCAATAAATGGTGTTGGGAAAATTGTATAGATAACATGCAAAAACATGAAACTAGACCACCAATTTACACCACACACAAAAATAAACTCAAAATGGATATAGAACTTAAACATAAGATGGGAAACCATAAGAATATGAGGAAATCCACAACAGTAAAAACTCAGACATATGCCGAAGGAACTTCTTCCTGATACTGCTTGTAGGGCAATGGAAGCTAAAGAAAAAGTAAACAATGGGACTACATCAAAATAAAAAGCTTTTGCACAGGAAAAAAAATCAACAAAACAACAAGAAAGCCCACTATATGGGAGAACATATTTGCAAATGTTATCACTGGTAAAGGTTTACTCTCCAACATCTACAGGCAACTTATACAACTTAATAAAGGGAAGATAAATGATGTAATAAAAATAGACAAAGGATCTTATAGAATCTTTTAAAAAGAATACAGAAGGAAGGCCAAGAGACACATGAAATCATGCTCAATGTCACTAATTATCTGAGAGATGCAAATCAAAACAACAATGTGCTACCATCTCACACCTGTCAGAATGGCAATCATCAACAAATCAACAAATGACAAATGTTGGCAAGGATACAAAGAAAAAGGAATCCTCGTGCACTGCTGGTAGGAATGAAAACTGGAGCAGCCACTGTAGGTAACAGTATGGAGTTTCCTCAAAAAACTAAAAATGCAACTTCCATTTGACTGAGTAATCCCACTTCTAGGAATATAACATAGGATACTAGAAACACCAATCAGAAAAGATATATTCATCCCTATGTTCATACCAGCACAAGTTACAATAGCTAAAATCTGCACACAGCCTAGGTGCCTGTCAGCAGGTGACTGGATCAGAAAACGATGGTACATTCACACAATGGAATACTATGCTGCCATAAAAAGAAGGAATTCTTACCATTAGTAGCAACCTGGATGGAACTGGAGAGCATTATGCTAAGTGAAATAAGTCAGTCAATAAAAAAAAAATACCACATGATCTCACTCATTTATGGATAATAAAGAACATTAGAAAAGATAGATACAGAGGCAGTAAAGCATCAAACAGACTTTCAAATTACAGTGGGAAGGTTAGGGAGAAGTGGAGTAGATAAGAGATCAACTGAAGGACTTGTATGCATATAAGCTTAACCAATGGACACAAGACACTGGGGGTTGAGGGGATGCATGGAAGTGAGTGGGGGCAATGGGGAAGAAATGTACTATATTAATAAAAAATTAAAACAAATTAATAAAAGTTAAATTAAAAAATAATAATTTTTCAATTTATTCATTTTTACATTTATTTTCTAAATTTACCTAATTTTTATTTCAATAAGTTCTTTTTTTCTTTCACTCATTATTTTCTTAGTGCAATTTTCTCATTTCTCTCTCATTTCTGAATTTAACTAGGACACTGATCTAACAACAAACAAAAATAAAGGGAATTGCAAATAACAACTTTGTTTAAAATTCATTATATATTTATGTCAATAAAACATAATTATTGAGTTTAATTATGTATGGAACTAGTGGCTGACATGGATATATGGGAACTTGTGAATGTTGAACATTGAAGACACAACATTGGAGGTTGGTAAACATAGTTTACTTATTCATACATGTATTCATTCATGTTTTCTCTCAGTAATTCCTTAGTTAATTTTTCTCTTATTCATTAATTTAATAAACAAGTATCATGTAAAAATTAGCACTTTATTTCTTTTTAAAAAATCTTTATTGTTTAAAGTATTACAGATGTGTCCCCCTTTCCCTCATTGACCTCTCTTAACCTACAATTGCTCCCTGACTCAGACCTTAATTTAGTGGGTATATTGACCACTTTAGCCATGTTAATAAAATATCCCCAAAGAAAAAGATAACTTTATTGTGATCTGGTAGTAAATTGAATAAATTAGTGTATATCTGGAAAATATAGGATTTGAGGTAAGGTGTTTACACTCCCAATACTGTAAGTGCTAAAGTACATTTCTGACTTAATATGAATGCAAACAAAAAGATATTCAAAAACAAACTGAAGCACATTTGAAATATTAATATGGGTGAAATAAAGGAGTATTTTTTCTTGATTTACAAAAAAACTGTAGTTTTTAAAGCAAAATTTTATAGTATTGTATTTTGAGGTTTGTAATGTACCTGGATGTAATACATATGATAACTAAAACATGAAAAACTATACAATCATAAGATTTCCTCATTTTAAGGCAATTTTTGATGAAGTCTAAGCTGGCTCTCTGATATTTAAGGTGTATACTCTAATTCTTATAGAAATTAGGTTAAAAAACAAACATATATTTTTCTGTAAATTCTTCACAATCAGGTAGAATTTCTCATGAAATTCTAGTTTAAAAACATTAGAACTGTTAAATTGTACGAAAACTTAAAAAGGGAAAGCTTCATTAAATGATTGTATTTGAAGATGACTCTATTGGTGGCTTTTTCAGGCATTTCCATTAATATTTAAGTATATGTAAAATACCAATTAAACCATCTTGTAAAGAAAAAAATAAAAGTGATTTGAAAAATAGATGAAAAAATTATAAATCAAACAGCAAATATACTGTTTAATTTGCTGAATACGTAATATTCTGTTTTATAGAAATACCTCAGAAGATAAAACATATGAGTATAAATAATATATCACCTCCTATAGGAAATGTTCATTAATGATTTCTTCTAATTACTTTAATATGGTGGGTATTTGTTGTTTATTATGCTTCATCTTACATGTCTATCAATGACAAAATTAATTTAATATTTTTCTGTGGATTTGTGGATAGCCTTTATCTGTTATTAAATACATTTTAAAATTTCCTCTTTATATTTTCCAAAATACCCTGGAAATGTTCTGTGGTTAAGTATTTCATATTTTTTAATACATCTAGTCTAGTTATTCTCAACAGAGTTTGTCAAGTACCTGCCTAAAGGTGAATGGCATACTAACAGGGTCTCATTCCAGATGGTTATGCTATGCATTTTAATAGGGAATCTTCATTTTCTATGCCAGTGCAACCAAATTGTGTTCTTAATTTGGTACTATTGACTATGAGAGATCTTCAATTTGATGTCTGGATCACAGATCATAATTATCAATGTAATTTTCTACAACAAATTGCCCCCTCATTTTTTCCACCATAAGCATCTGTTGCCTTGAAAGGATTACATTAAGCTTAGCTTGGATTTCAAGTTCAGGTTTGCTGTGTACAATCCGCACTGCTTTGAACAGCTGGCTATCAGTTTTGCTCTCCCATTTCCCTCACAGTTGAAATGATTTACCACCTGTAGAGGCATCCTGTTTCTTCTGTGTTCATTTGTTAGGGTAATTAACTTTTATTCCTTTTGTTTTTTATACAAGTCTTAATAATTCATTCAACCATGAGCAGCTAAAGGGTGGGCATTGTTGTAGTGTATTAACAACTGTGTTGAGAAGTCTATGAATTAAATGACTTTTTTTTTCAGAAAAGCAAACTATTTCTTCTAGCTAAAAAATATTATAATAAAACCGTCATTTCAAAGACTATTTGAGTTTGATATTAGAACAACTAGAGTATAAAAGTAAGCCATCATTTTTAGTAAGAAAACAACCTTCTGTGTCTTCATAATTTCCATTTCCCCTTTCAGAAATATCTGCTTTATTACTACTAATAAAATCAGGAAGCCCAATTTTATTTCCAATATACCCCTGGGTTGTGATACTTTCCTGGTGGTTGCATGTTCCATTTACAGCTAAATATGCTTTTTTCCAAATCCCCTTGCCATTTTTTCTTTGTATGCCTCAATTAACAAGGTTTTTCCTTCTTTTAAAACAAGGTAGAATTTATAAAATAGTAGTCAAGATGTTGACACGAAAAATTATTTTGTATTTTATTTTTAGGTAAGTATATTTTACTTAAGTACTGTGGATGTAAAAAATTGTGCATTTTTACCAAAGTAACTCAGAACTATTAGTTCTGCTTTAGCTAACCACTGGCATGGAGCAGTACTTCAGATGATAAATCCTACAGGCCATAAATTGTGTGCTACGAGAAATTCTCTTGGTCCTGACTCTATCTTGAGTTGTTTCATCAGCAACCAGTTTTAAGCAGCATCTGATTAGTCTTATTTAGGTATAACTGAGCATCCTCCTAACCCAAATCTTGTTATAGATCTTTCACTAATTTTGGGGGGACTTCTCTGATGCCATGGAAGATATCACTTGTGATAAACTAGGTGACTATCACACATGCACACCTAGAAAAAGAGACCATCAGCACTACAGGGCCAGTCTTTGACCGTTTGAGCATGGCAGCTTGTGGATAATTGATTCTCACTTTTATTAGTGGGCAGAAGATTTGGGAGGGAGAGGATTCGCTTTTCTTTTTTTTTACTTATTATTATTATTATTATTATTATTATCATTATTTTATTGAATTTATTGGGATGACACTTGTTCACAAAATTATACTAGTTTCAAGTGTACAATTTCATAATACATCATCTATACACTGTATCATGTGTTCAACATCCCAAGTCAAGTCTCCATCTGTAACCATTAATAGGTTGGAATATATTTGCATCACAAGTTTATTTAACCTCTTCCACTCTTATCCAATCCCTCCAGCCCCTATCAGCCTCCTAACATTCACCCTGGCAGCTGTGAGCCAGTTCTCTATGAGTCTGTCTCTATTTTTATTGCAGCTTTCCAAAGTCAATGAAAGCCAAGAAACTTGGCTTGTAAAAAGCCCTCTGATATGAGAAAGGAGAAAGCTGTTATCAAAACAAAGTGGATTAAGGTTTTAGCTCAAATTGATATTTCTTGCACTGTAAAAGCCCTTTGGCTATTATCTTTGCATCTCCTAATTATAGTGCTTGAACAAGAGATTACTTTCCCAAGATGCAATAAGAGTACATAGGATCCAGTTAAAGGGCATTTTATTGCTTTTAGGGGTCTTACTAATAATTACTACCCCCTAAAGAAAAAAAAAAAAAAACTCTTATGAGTTTCCTTTTTGTTGCCTACAAAGCCAGGCAAACTTGGCTGCAACAATTAGATACACCCAGTTAACACTGCTTCAGAAGAAATAATGAAGAAGCCATAGATATTGATGACATTCGTTTCTAAAGGTTTCAATTATTGTAGGTTGACATTTTATTGTACAATTATTGGCAACTTTAGACATAAAGGTAAAACTAAGGAACTTAAATATTAGAGCTTTATTTATAGTCCTTATTAACATTACTAATTTTAATTTATAAAATTATAAAACTATTATAAAAATTTAATTAGAGTTGGAAACTCCATCTTACAAAATTCTCTGCATGCAGAGGAGTTAGGGCAAGATAATGTTTAGGACAGGATAACTGAGTAACTTCTCATACCTATTTTCTGTTAACACATGGGTTATATTGTGCTTAATTAGTAATACTGGTGAGAATAATTACTTGTGATATTATGTATTAACTGCCTATCATCACATCTAGGAAATAAAAGAATTTCAATTAACATTTGTCTACTTCTACTTTGACAATATTTGTTTTTTATTGTGTATATGTTAGAATAGTTCATGGGTAATATTTTCTCTTTAAAAGTTTCTATCATTACAAAAATAAAATCTAATTAATAATTTATTTTGCATCACCATAGGTTTTTGTTTAATCTCTAGTATGGGAATTCAGTTTCTCCATAAGTTACAAGAAAGACGTTTCTGTCTCCCTTTAATGTTTAATTCAATTATTTCCTGCTCTATAACATCTCCCTAATGTTCTCAATAAGTTGGCCATAATTTTGTTTTCTACCACTCTTATATGCATTGTGAACTAAAATTAATTTACTTTGCAATCATAATCTTGCAAACTCATGCCCCTTACCGACTATACATTATGAAAGGTAATAAGGTAAGTGTCCAATTATAGTTAGTATAAGGACTGTGATGTCACTTTCTTCCCTTTCTTTTTAATTTTTACTCTGCATCTGTATCTGTCTTAATAATATGTATTTTAACAAATATTCTAATGTTAAATTGTATGTCCTGAACCTCCTACATAACATTTCTACCTATAAGCATAATATAAATTTATGTATGTGATTATTCATATATACACATATACTATACCATACACATACATATACCATTAATAGCTCAAATTTAACAGAAAATTTATTGCATAGAATTGTATGTATTTATAGCTTCCCTGAGCTACTTGGATTAAAAAGAGTTAACATACCTGCTTGATTCAACCTCAAGTGTTCACTGTCCTGCTGACCAGTCATCTGACATGTATCTTCTTTGTAGGCTTTATCTGAACTTCTAGATGTAAAGAAAATATTATCAACATGTGGAAAATTTGATTCATATCACTTTTGTATGGGTTCATATAAAAAATTAAATCATAACATTTTTCTGAAGATTAATATTGAAACAATTAGAGAATTATTTGTTTTAAAGGAATAGCTATTAGATCAGAGTTGGATGCTATTTTTACTATTAACAGCTTTCTGTAACTTCTCTCAGTCTGTATTTCCTTATCTGTAAAAACTATAATGTTAATACCTATCTTATTTGGTTGGTGTAAGAAAGAAATAAATTAGTAATCTCTGTAAAACATTAAGGTTGCTTCTTGGAGAGTGGCATTCATTAAAAGATAGGCTTTATTATTGAAATTATTTTATGCTATTTTGGATTTACATGTCAAGATAGTGATCAATTTTCCCTTGTTTTACTTTTTATTTTATTCTTTAAAATATATTTTTATTGATTTTTCACAGAGAGGAAGGGAGAGAGATATAGAGTTAGAAACATTGATGAGAGAGCCACTGGAAATGTACCCACAACCAAGGCACATGCCCTTGACCAGAATCAAACCTCGGACCTTTCAGTCCGCAAGCCTATCTATCCACTGAGCCAAAACTGTTTTGGCTGTTTTACTTTTTAATGTGGCTATACTAGGACTTGTCTTAGTTTGATGTCGTCTCACTTCTTTACTTTTTCTTTTATTTCCTGGGCTTTGGTTTCATGTTAAAAAAAAAAGAAAAGAAATGATTATCATGGCAATGTCAAAGGTCTTCTTCCTTATGTGTTTTTTTTTCTTATTATTATTATTATTTTTTAGAATTTCAGATATTAAGTCTGATTCTTATAAATTTTGAGTTGATTCTTTGTGTATGGTTGAAAATAAATATCCAATATTATTTTTGTATGTTGTATTAGAAAAACTGCAGCTCTTCCCCTCTAGTCTAGCTCTCTCCTATATCTCTTTTTCCTTTATATTTACAAATAATGCTTCACTTCTGATACTCTGGTCACTAAATGTATAGAGTTTTCTTCACAGCAAGACATTCCCTGTGACATCAGTTGGATCCCTACAATTAAATCAATTATAAAACTACCTGCCCCAAAATAATGTCAGAGCTCACAAGAATGCTACCAACTCACTTCAATTGCGGGTAGCCTGATGTGGCTACGGATCCAAGGTCCTTACTACTCCCTCTTTGAGTTCCATTAATTTGCTAGAATAGTTCATAGAACTCAGGGAAACACTTACTAGAGAATGTAATAAGGAACAGAACAGACCATTCCGATGAAGAGATAGATAGGGTAGCTCTGGGAGGATTCCAAATACAGGAGCTTCTGTCCACTCCAACTTGAGATGCATCACCTTCCAAGTACATAGGTGTGTTCACCAACCTGCAAGTTTTCTGAAGCACTGTCGCCCTGTTATAGCATTTATTTCAGATGTTTGGCCTTCAGATGGTGAGATTATTAATTTCTGTGTTTTTAATACCAATTTTTGACCATTTGTCACACCAATGTTTCTTGTAGTCCTAAGAAACTCTACAGAGAGAAAAATAGCACATTAGCTGATTATGTAAAATTAAATAATGCTTCAGGTTTTTAAATATATAAAATGATTTGAAACAATCATAAAATACAAGATGAATGGTAATATGATCTACTGAGAAAATGAGAAAAAGTTATTAATTAGTAGAAATTAAATCATTTTAAGTTTTACACATAATTTAGGAGTTTTTCAATTATGGCTCTTAGTTTGACTGTGCATTAATCTGTACTTACTTTTTCTCCATTGCTTAAAAATGAAAACTAAGGCATCGACATATTATGCAATCAATAAATAATGAACACAAGTTGAATTGATATAAAAATAGTACATTTTACTTATGAATTTCATATTCTAGATATGTTATATTTTTTTGCTTATTTGCTTCAGTATCCAAAGGTTTGCCAGTTTTCATGAACTCAAAGCAAAGGTTATTTTGTATACCTCTCTCTCTTCTATTTCTTTTGGCAAAATTAAATATGATGGCTTAAAATCAAGTGGTTAATAGAACACTTTAGGATTTCCTCTGTTTTCTTAATATTTGCACCAATATACGCTTGAGTTTTTGAAGCTGGTGAAGGTCTGCATTTTAAAAATGATGAAGGATCCAATTGCTTTTATTCAAGGACATGGAATATCCTGCACATGACTCAGTGAGACAGGTCAATCTTCCCAGATATTCATTTCTCCTTGGGTCTTTTTCACGTCATTTGTCAGGCTTGTCTCAATGAAAATAAGTCCCATTCATTCTCTATAGGTTGATATTACTACTTTCACTGATGGTCATCTAAAACGTTCTATCTCTGGAGTCTGCAGATGCTTCTGTATTCATTCTATTATTTTTTTAATTTTTCAAAGCATGAGCAACGAAGAAGTAGTAGCATTTTCCACAGTGTGGTTTATTCTCTTTTTTTATATTCAACAATGTGAGATAGTAAATTTCAGGATTAAAAAACTTGCATACAATATATCACGTCTAGGGATTATTGTGTAAATAAAGGAACTTTCAGGGCACAAAGGCTTTCTTGTCTTTTGACAGGGAACTTATAGGCTGACAGCACTTAGAAATTCTGTGCTGCAACTTAATACAGTGAGCAATAAAGTAGAGAACAATAGTGCCTGTTGCTTTTATTACC
>PVJN01029318.1:0-26538 GCA_004026805.1 Lasiurus borealis | reverse complement strand
GGAAGATTTCGTCTACTATACTTTTCACTGTTGAGTGCAACTAGATTTTTTTTTATATGTAAACTGTAATTCACAATGGTTTAGACATCAATAGAAGATAAAAAAATTATCCAAACCCCAAATATAAATACATTCAGAAAAAATGCACTAATCTGAAACAACTCAGCCATCTGAAAGGAAATGCAATTTTATCATTTTTCAGTACATACAGTAACCAGAAAAATGACTGACAAGTGCTGGCAGTTTAGGCCCAGATTTAGTGAAGAGATAAAAATGATTAGCATATCTAAGAAGCTCTGGTCTTTCCCACACTTTGAATAGAGTGTTTTATAAATACTGTAAAAGAAATCTCAAGTGCTGGAAAACAAATCATTTTCTTTGGTAAGTAAAGGCTTCCTTTCAAATATTATTGATATTATTCATTTACGTACTGAGCCATTTTTCTCATAGCACAAAAGTATACTTCAGCTCAGTCTCTGAGCACATGATAAAAAAAAATTAGGGATTAAAAATGTCCAAATTAAATGTTACCGTTTTTAAACAGCTTAATTTATTTGTCTTTTAATTTTTTTTAGAATACATAACGTTCTGAATAAATGTAAATTTCTAAAATGTTCTCAAGTGTTACAGTTATCCAAACTTCATTTAAAAAGATTTACTTTGATAGTTATAAGAATAGCATAGTATCAGCTATGTCCTTTGTTATTATAGTCAGTTTTAAAAAATATATATTTTATTGATTTTTTTACAGAGAGGAAAGGAGAGGAATAGAGAGTTAGAAACATCAGTGAGAGAGAGACATCAATCAGCCGCCTCCTGCACACCCTCTATTGGAGATGTGCCTGCAACCAAGATACATGCCCTTGACTGGAATTGAACCTGGGACCTTTCAGTCTGCAGGCCAATGCTCTATCCATTGAGCCAAACCGGTTTCGGTAATATAGTCAGTTTTTAAGGAATGAAATCTTTTCTCAATATTTATGTCATTTACGAGTATTCTTTATAGGAGAAAATGAAAACAAAAATGGAGAAGAAAGTATTAGGACTAACGTGTTTGACAACACCGGTACAAAATCTGCCCTCCGTTATAGAACGGGGGACTTCCATTCGCTTTGGTGTACTATGCATGACCAAACCTGGGTGTGGAATTTTTGAGCTATTGCTGTTAATTCATGGAAAATATTTTAGTGCGATGCATTCCCCTTAAAAGTTAATAAATTGCTGCAAAAAGAATAACGAGATTTACTAAATACAGTGGTCCCGAACCATGCCAAATAGTTTGTGGTTTTGTGGGACTATAGCGAAGGTAAATTTATTGGTGTTGTAATTAGCGAGGGTCTCGGCAAGGCCCAGCTGTTGAACACATGATCGGCACTCGGGAGGACAAATAGCAATATTTTTCCGTCCCTGGAGTACATTCTGCTCTTGACGCATCTGCATGACTACAATGAGCCATCAGCGGGAACTGCACACAGAGAAAGGAGAAGGGGGAACTGTTTTTCTTTTCTGCTGCCCAAGTGAAACTTCGTTTGGTTGATATCTGTCCCGAGTTAAATTTTCCATCTCACATAAACTCTGTATCAGTATCTTAATTCCATTTTGATAGGGTGTATTGCTTTATAAAAGCCAACCAAACATTTGTAATAAATTTTTTATTAGGTGGTAGCTGGGTTTTACTGCATACTTGTGTATATAACTAAACTTAATATACAACAAACAACTTTCAAGCATCGGCTTTCTGCTTGGCACTGCCTTCACAAGCAGAGAAAAAGTACTAGACGCAGTTCTTCAAGAACTTTTAAGGCTGGATAGAGAGACAAGATGTACTTCTCCGGAATCATGGATATGTAGAGTTGAAAGGGACTTCAGAGATAATACAGGGTTGGGGCTGCATATTCAAGCTCCAACAGAGAGTGAACGGAAATAAGTGAAGGGTCCAGGCCAGTTGGGCATCGTGTCATGTCAGAGAGTCCCTACTCCTTCTCAGTGGAGTTGCTGTCACGCAGAATGTAGTTCTCTTGTTGTCTGATCTGTGGATTTTTTTTTTCTCCCCCCAGAGAGGGTAGAATTCCAAGTTCTCTAAAAATTTCCCAATTTTTAAACATTGCCAACTAATTTTGAGTTTTACTAACGCCAAATGAAACCCATCTGTGGGGCTTATTCAACCTGTGGGCTGCCATTTTGCAATCTCTGGTCTAGACTAACGCTTTCATGTCCCAGATGTGGGAAATGGCCTGCCCCAAGTCTGGAATTGTTCTGTAGGATTCTCGGTCCAAAGGTTTCATCACCCAGCGACACCTTTTTCCAACAAGACAACAATTAGATGACTCAACAAGAAAAAAATATATATACAATTATAAAGCAACACAAAGACATTTTTAAGCATAAGATCATGAAAATTATGGGGTTAACTCTGTGGGGAGGAGAAATAATAGACTGCTTATGGCAGGAAGAATTTACAAGTAGCATTTGAGCTGGGTCTTAAAGGAAGTGAATGATGGAAACTGATACAAAGTAAAAGCAAAAGAATTTTAATAGAAGAGAACAGAATGTAGAAAACACGTGACTAAGAATATGCAAATGGCCATGTAAGGCACCATAGACAATGTCTTGGCAGGGGGTAAAAATTAGGTCGAGTAATTCATTTAACAATATTCCCTGAACTCTTAACTATTGGCCAGGCACTGTTCTAAACCCTTAGGGATACAGTCGTGAATAAGAAAGCCACAGGCTGTGTTCTTGTGGACTGTTTTTTCTCCCTCAGTGACACAAACAGATAAGAAACAGGTGAAAAAATAACACAAAGTAGTAGGTACATAATAACACTAGCAGAGGTGACATTGGCAGCCGTGAGTGTACATTAGACAGGACCATGAGGGAAGGCCTCTCTGAGGAGACAGCATTTGCACTGAGTTCCAAATGATGAGAAGCCCATCATGCAACAAGCTTCTGGGCAAAAGCTTCTGGGCCAAAGCTTTAGAGGCAGAAGGAAACTTCCTGTAAAGGGCCTCGAGTGGAAGGAACAGAGAGAAACGAGTGGGCCATAGCAGAGCAAGCTGTGGCAAGGGCGGGAGGAAGTGAGGTCTGAAAGACAGACAGATACTCATTAGGCCGCGCTAAGGAGTCTGGAGTGACATGTGGTTCACCACAGAGAAGTACATGATTTGATTATAAATGGACAGTTTCCAACAAGAAAGTAGCACATTTGATAAGAAAAGAGGTAGATAAGGGAGGCTCTTGACTGGAAGCTGATGAAATACAGTCAGTTTGGGGGAGGCGCAATAGATGCCAGAGAGCAGAAAAACAAGGAGGCAAATAGGGGGTGGGAGTCTGTCTGTCTGCTGAGTCTGTCTGTCTTCAGGGCTCTGGGTGAAGGCTGCTGGACAAACCCAGGTATAAGAAAAAAGGAGAGCTCGGTCAGAAGTGGTGGACATGAAGAGCAGAAAGCAAGTATCATGAACACTAACAGGAAGAGCTGATGCAAGTCAGAACAACCAGAGGAGAAACACCTGACCATCTGTCTAGTTTCAACGTCGGAGAGCATTCTATCAAAATATTAACTTTTCGGGGATCACGAGACACATTTATAAGACATCAGAAATACAAAATGACAGAGGCCTTGTAGGTGACAGGTCAGGACAGGAGAGAGGCTTGAAACTCCTCTCTGTATGAATAGAGATACAAAGGCTAACAGAGAAGCAGAACTTCCAGAAGGTAATGTAAAGAGAAACCAGCCAAAAAACTAAACCCTGATTATGTCTACATCAAGAGTAAGAGCACAGTATAAGTGGGTGTTTGTTTTGTTTTGTTTCTGAAATTGATCTGTTCAATCAAGGAAAAAACCCCACAAAGCTCATTTGTCAAGTTGTGTTTGGAAATAAATAGTTTGCTTGAAGCAGGCAGACATTCTATATCAATGTAATAACCACGCATATGTTTTGCTAGAGGAAAGTGCCGTTTGGAGCAACATATAAACAAATATAAAACTTCGACTCAGTTGGATGGCTTCTCTCTAATTTTCACTTCCTGTTGATGATCACTTCATGTTTGAGCGTAAATCTGAGTATTTTCCTAGAATCTTTACCCTCACTCTACCGGCTAGGAAGGCTGACAGTCCTGAACTTGAAGGTTCTGAATTTGAAAACAAAAAAATATAGGCAAGCTTTTAAGCGGCTCTTTACTCTTAATTTAGCACAGCATTAATTTTATCTTTCAATAAAAATTGAAAAACTTTTTTTTTTTAATACCCGCAAGTATTTACTGAGTGCCTGCATGCAAGAATGAAGAGGACATGGTCCCTGCTGATGTTATAGAGCTTACAATCCATCAACAAAAACGCAATTTGATAAAAAAATCTTCAACAGCAGAGGAATCTCTGCTTTGGCAAAACACTGAGCAGGGCCTATTTAAAGAAGAAGCAGCTTATTGTTCAGTAGTACCATCCTTGGCCATTGTCAAGTCTTCTTAAAAAGAAAATCAAGCTCATAAAATGAATGGAGAGAAAAAGATCAAGGACCAATTTTGCCATTCAAAATGTCAAATTGTACCTTTCTCAAGGAAATTCTGAGGAAATTAGGTCGTTCAGGAAAATTCTACAGGATTTCTTTAAATTATTTTTAAATTGCCTGGGGCAGGCACACGGCAAGGCCATGTCTGCCCCTAGGTTGGCCTGGCCACTCTGTGTGCCTGCCTCCAGGGTCCCCCAGTCCCTTCAAGCCCCCCAGCAGCCCAGGGCCGGCCTGAGGTGCAAGCAAGCCTGGGATGGCAGCTGCCCAGCCACCCAGGGCTGGCCCCAGGCTCAAGGAACCAGGGCGGTGCCTTCCCCTAATCTGCCAGGTTGCCTCCTGCCCCTGAGGGCTCCCAGACTGTGAGAGGGGGGAGGCCAGGCTGAGGGACACCCCCACCCCCTCCAGGGCATGAATTTTCATGTACCGGGCCTCTAGTATGGTCTATAAACTATAATTTCATAAAGCACCAATGTGCTCCTAGCACTTGAGTACACTAATCACTAAGTAAGTAGCAGATGTGCATTATGATCCATGACCCACCATGTCACTTCCTCCCGAACCCATACAGACACCTCACACCTGTGATTCAGCTCACCCACAGATAGGGACGTGCGCGGTCGCCTTGCCTCCCTGTCTCTCAGCCATGAACCCCTGTGACCTTTCACAGACACGGTTCTTCAAAAGAGTGAACTGACCTACAAAGATGAAAGGGCACCAAAGTAACAAAAAGAGATAATGCTGGAGGTGAAACCCGACACCCGCGTGAGTGGAGGTAAAGAAGACACGGCTGACCATGGACTGTTGACCCGGCTGCAGTGTGACCCCCTCTAGACAGGCAGCCAAGGTCACTCAGTGGAGGTGAACTTAGAAACAGTAATGAGGAAAGTGGCGGTGATGAAAAGGATGACAGAGTCCCAGAGGAAGTGACTCCAGAAAACGACTTCACATGAAAGAAACTCTTGGAGAGATTTCATGACATTGAACGAGCAAAGGATAAAATGTTGGGAGCTGATCCAGACTTTAGGAAAGAACCTAACAGTTTTGCCAAGGTGTACAAAAGATGAGTAGTGAGTTTTATATTGAGAGGAGAGAAGGAGGTGGGTACTGTTGAAACGACTCCTGAGACACTTTTACAAGGTATTCAAATACTTTAATCCTCAATGTTTCTAGTGTTTTAAATTATAGTGTACTTACGGTTATTTATTTATTTATTTATTTATTTATTTTCATTTCCCTATACATTTAAATTGGCCTTAGAGTTTTTAATGTTTTCACAACATTTTTTAAAGGTCATGAAATAATCCTATTTTTTTTTTCTTCTATTGAGTAATAAGATCACTTTGCATGGCTTCAGCTTGCATAGTCATTTTTACCGTCCCACACTACCATGCAAAGTGAGGTCTGCCTGTATGTAATTATAGTGTGCAAATTAGCACTTAAATATATTTTGTCCCCCTTGATTACTCAACTGCATCTTAAACTGCCTAATTGCAGAAATAAAACAAACCCTCTACTCTTTCTACATCATCTACTCCACTTAGCCTAGCATTGAGTATTTGGTAAATGCTTCAAGAATGTTCCTTGGTTTGCTAATTAGTTATTTTAAAGCTGAATAATAAGGCTTTGTGAAGTTTGAAGTCAATCATAAATATTATTCCTTTTCTTTAGATGGTAAGCTTTACCCATTTTATTTTCCACTGTTAGAGCAACAAAGCATGGCTCCCAGGTTATGTCCTGCCAGCTCCAGGATACACTGGTCCTTTAGATGATGACGTAAATGGTGGCCTGTGGATTTGCATTGTGCATAATGAATATAATCCCCAGCCCTGATGCCTACCCCTAGCATCTAGAACAATGCGTGTCATGACAAAGCACATGATAAATATTTATTAAACGAATTTAATTAGTAATAATTACTAGGACTGCCCTGCCCGGGTGGGTCAGTTAGTTGGAGCATCATCCCATACACCTAGGATGCAGGTTCGATCTCTGCTTGGGACATGTATGGGAGGCAATGGATACATATTTCTCTCTCACATCAGTGTTTTCCTCTCTCTTTCTCTCTTATTTTGTCTCTCTCTCTCTCAAATCAATGGGAACATAACCTCAGGTGAAGATTTATAAAAAAAGTTCCTAGGACTGTGCATGGCACATTACTTCGTGATGGATGTCTTACATTGTCCTATTGTGTCCTTAGATCAATCCTGCAGCCCCGGTCTCACAGAGGAGAAAAGCTTGGCTCAGAGAGATTAAGTGACTCATCCAGCAAGGGCATGCCAGCGCTGGAATGTGAACACAGCGCTGTTTAATTCTAATGTGTCTCAGCCACTACACTGATAATAAACTGACATCAGTGACATCAAATCATGTGTAAATGGATTAGAGAGAAAGAGATGATGCAATTTAAAATCTCCTTAAATTCATTTCCTCTCCATCACCGACCTAGTTTGACAAGGGGAGTACTTCTTATTAAATTTATTGTTTCATAACCTTCCCTTTATAATTTCCCTTATTATTTTTAAAAAACCTATTTTTAAACAAGAGACACCCAACAAAATGTATTTCTGATAATATTACCTTAAAGCAGAAATGTATTATGATACCAAAAATGATATTCTGATTATTTAGAACAGTCTCCATATAAGCCATGTTATGAAGCTCTCTCGGTACATAAAAGAATAAGTGTGCACATGTATGTAACACCTCTTATATTTACACTAGAGGCCCAGTGCACAAAATTAGTGCAAGAGGCTTGGCCCTTGAAGCCCTGGCTTCATCCGGAAGGTCGTCCAGAAAGACGTCCAGTCTAATGAGCATATTAAAGCTTTTATTATTATAGATAAGTTTATGTTTTAAAAAAATCACTTGGTTTTCTGCTTTGGCATTTCCCTACACACACACTTACCAGTATGTCTTGGTTAATAAATGATTGATTGCAGGGGAAGAGGTATCACTGTATCCGAGCATGTTAGATCAAACCCAGGAGGCTTGTCATTGGAAGGACCAGGCAGCCTGTGAAATCTGAGAGGCCATTATGAGCATTGGGGGTGAGGTAACTGTGCAGACCCTCGAATGCTGGGGGGCTGTTATCACTGCCGACTGGGTGGATGCCTCTGCTTCAAACCTGTTTTCTTTCTCTTTTTATGTAATAAAATATTTCTTTTTTTTTTCTTTTTCACTGGCAATAGCATAACATATTTCTTTGACTACTCTTCTCCCCACCAAATGTATCTAGGTATGCTATGTGGTGGAAAGAGTTCGTTTGAATTCATTGTTGAAGAGAACATGGTTTACTACCTAATTTCTCTGTTTCTTCTTTCTTTCTGTCTGTCTCTATTGCTCTCTGTTCTCTCTTGGAATCTTAATCTCGCTCACTGACCCCACCTCCATCCCTTTTCTCTCCCTAGATTTCTGTGCTAAAATTACTTCTTAAAATCAGGCTTTTACTCTGTGTTATTTGTTTTACTTTTAGACGTTTGGCTGTGAGCTTTTCACAGTGCCTTCTTCTGATAGTTCATTTTGTCACCCTTCAATCTTCATATTACCTTTCTTTCTCTTTGAACTAGAAGATCTATTATCTTCCATTGCAGTTAGTAAATGCTCATTTAAGGTGGTACCTTGGCCTGTGTTCATGACCTGCCTGAAAGAAATAATTCTATCAGTAGCGGGACTCTTCTGTTGGCATTCTCTCTCTCAGATATTTCAATCTCCTTGAGGCTTAAACTACATTATCTCTGTATATAGTCAGCTGTGCAACAATATTTACTGAGTGCCAACTCTATGCCAGGCCTATAGATTTGGTGGTGACCAGGACAATTAATCCCCTTACTTCATTGAGTTTATATTTTAGTGGGGAGGACATGAAACAAAATAGTAAATAAAGAAATAACCAATGTGAATTTTGACAGATACGTGCTATTATGGAGGAAGAAAAACTTTTTCTCTACTCTCTGATGTTGTCTAGCTGGGACTGGGGCCTGCAAATTAGGCTAACAAACGACAAATACACAGGAGAAAAAGTATACACCTTTTATTTGATGTTGATATTTTTACATGGCATGGAGGTGCTTCATAGGAAAGAAGTTAGAATCACAAAGAAGCAACTAGGCTTGGGGGCTTAAATAGCATTTTAATGAAAGGGGATAAGCTGTAGAAAAGGAACTAGAAAAAGAAAAGGGGTTTGAGCTTCTGGGAGCGGTACATGAGGAAAAGTGACTAGGAAATATGCCCAGGAAACCAATGGGAGATAATGGTCATTTTAATAAGATTTGTTTGTGCAGACTCATCTTGTCATCAGCTCTCCATCTCTTGAGATAAGAATGTTTTCCTCTTCATGGTACCAGGACATCCTTCTCTCTGGAAATTTCTGCCCTGCTTTCAGGCTGAAAGGGGGAGGGGCAGAGAGCCCTCCTTGCATTGATGGTTTCTCAGTTGCCTTCAGCTCAAAATCAGTATGCCGGAGCAGCATATTTGGGGGCACGTGTTCTGTTCCCCTCACTCTGCAAGGGGAATAAATGAATACTATGATGGGGTGTGGAGGCCCTACCCTTCTAGAGAGGGTGATCAGGGAAGGTTTTTCTTAGGAAATGATATCTGCCCTGAGAACGGAACAGTGATATCCTGGGCAGTCGGGTCAAGATTCCAAGGAAGAATTTTGCAGGCGGAAGGAACAGCCTTGCTACCCTGTGGCAGCATCGAGCCTGTCCTGCTGAAGAACAGAAAGGAGGCTGGGGGGTGATGGGGGGGGATAGAAGAGGGGTGGTCCAAGGAGAGCAAGGGGGCATGGAGGTCAGGAAAGAGTCAGGGGCTGGACCCCGTGATGCCTTTTTCAGCAAGGGAAGGACTTCACATTTTATTCCAAATGTAATAATGGGCACCCACGGGAGGACTTAAACAGGAGAGTGACATAAGCCGGTGTATTTTTAAAACCTCACTCAGAAAATGTGTGGAAAACAGATTTCAGGAGGTGGGAGGGTAGATACGGGAGATCTAATTAGGAGGTGGAGGAAGTAGTTAGTAGAGGAAAGAGATGATGACTAGGCGGTAGCAGAGGAGATGGGGAAAATATATAGATTCAGAATGTATTTTGGAAGTAGAACCATCAGGACTTGCTGATGCAGTAGCTGGATATAGAGAAAGGAAGAGGAAGTGGCTCTACAGATTTTGGCTCGCACTTCTGATGTGTTTACCGTGACAGGGAAGAGCAGAGGAAGAGCAGGTGGGGGATGAGGCGTGAAGAGTTCTGTTTGCAGGTGTTCAGTGTGAGATGCCCATTAGATATTCCAGGGGAAGGTGTAGAGTTTGGAGTTCAGGGGAAGTTAGCATCTTTTGCCCCTTGGTTTGGAGAAAAACTTAAAGAGCAAACAGTTGAAGAGAAATAACACATCCGTCTTGAAATTAGAATTATATCTTCATTTATTCGTGTTTGGATCAAGTGCTTCATTTTGAAAAGCAAAGGACTGGTGACAGCAGGTTGATCGGACAGGACACATAGGGCATTGGCTGTCACATTGGCATAGATAGCGTGTTTCAGAGCAGGCTTCTCCAAGTGCACATCCAAGAGTGTCCCAGACAATTTCCCAGTTGATTCTGAAGTTAGACTGACTGGATTTTTTTTAAAAATATATATTTTATTGATTTTTCACAGAGAGGAAGGGAGAGGGATAGTTAGAAACATCGATGAGAGAGAGACATCGATCAGCCGCCTCCTGCACGCCCCACACTGGAGATGTGCCCGCAAGCAAGGTACATGCCCCCGACCGGAATCGAACCTGGGACCTTTCAGTCCGCAGGCCGGCGCTCTATCCACTGAGCCAAACCGGTCTCGGCCTGACTGGATTTTTAACCCCAACTCCATCACTTGTTAACTTTGCAATTGTGGCAAGCTCTGTAAATCTCCACATCATGGTTTTCTTGTGTGTCAAATAGAGATAAGATGGACCTCACAAGGTCGATTTTATCGGCAGCCTCTTTCGGCTTATGAAGACATTAGACGTGAGTGCGGTAAAGGCAAGGCTATATTTGCCTGTGGCTCCCAGAGCTGGCCTAGACTTGAGCTGGGTTGACTAAGAGGTGCCGGCTCAGGTGCTTAGCACAGCACAGGAAGGTTCGGGAGCCATTGCCTCCTCCTCTCTGAGATGTGCCATAAAGATAGTGAGGCCCAGCTGGCAACCAGGAGAGGATGATCATCCCATAAGCTCAGAGAAGGTTGTGCAGTTGGTCTGAGGCTCGTAAGACTTGCCTTGGGAAAGACGTGTCCCTCGCGCAGTGGTTCTCAAATGTAAGTGTGTGTCCCAGAATCCCCTGGGGGCTTGCTAAAGTGCAGATTGCTGGGCCCCACTCCCGGCATTGTAAATACATTAGGTGTTGGAGGAGGCCCAGAAATGTGCATTCTAGCAAGTTTCCAGGTGCTGCTGATGCTCTGAGAATCACCCTTCAGGGGACCCTGCCCGCCTGCATCCGGGAGACTTAGGCAATACGTGTGACATGATCTGTACCTGGTACAGGTAGGGGTTATCTGTATCAGTAACAACGTTAACAATGAAGACAACATCCTCAACCTGCAGGGGAAATGGCCTTTGAGAGTGCACTTCTCTTAGCTGCAGAGAGACACGCACAGCCTTGGCTTTCAACATCCATTGAAATTTGCATCACAGAAGAAATGAGGAATACGGAAAAGTGGGAAAGGACTTTTAAAGCACCGTCCCCTGAGCCACAGACCCACTGAGGGCCTGGGCTTCGTGGCTGAGCCCTGCAAGCTCATTAGATTGCGTGTAACCATGGAAAGTGGGCCCAGACAGCAAGGGAACCCCCACGACCACGACTCCCAGGCTTTCTCTAACATGGTACTCTTCCTTGTGAGAAGTGTGTGGAATAACGGGAGAATTCCATCGGGGGTTTTCCATCACACTGCAGGCAGGCAGTCAAAGTTGGCCCAGAGGGAAGAAAAGGCTTGGAGTTTCTCTTAGTCCTTGCCCCAAAAGGCCTATTTCATTTCTACTCTATAGACAATAGGCATAAGGTGCTTTTGTTCTTAAAGCGTTCTGAATTGTGTCCTTCTCCCTGTTTCCTGAAGAAAGTCATTGTGCAGGTTTGTTCGCCTTGCTTCCTCTGATCCTCCATCTTCCTGTCAGAGCCTACATTGTTCTCCTTGGAGGTTTTCTTGATGTCTGCCTGGCACAGAACCCTCCTTTCTCATTGTGCCTCTTGAGTTTCCCCCTCTCCCAAAACATCCCTACTGCTGCTCTCTCTCTGCTTTCTGGAATTCACAGCTTTATCAGTCAGATCAAATTATGCGGCAGTAATAAAACCACGTGACGTTTTTGTGGTTTACATCAAAAGTTGTGTTCTGATTTATTTCCATTTCTCCTTCATGTTAATAGCAGGTCAGCTTCAGTTCTAGTACATATCATCGTCATTTGGGGCAGCGGTTCTCAACCTGTGGGTCGCGACCCCTTTGGGGGGTCAAACGACCTTTTCACAGGGGTCGCCTAAGACTATTGGAAAACACCTATTTCCCATGGTCTTAGGAACCAACACACTGCTCCTCGGTGTAGCAAAGTGCAGCAATGTAGTTTACTGTTGTCATATGAAGACTTTTACCCATGCTACACCACGATTCAAGTCAAAATTTCATTTATTTGTAATTAGAAATAAATATTTCACAATATATAATTACATATTGTTTTTGTGATTAATCACTATGCTTTAATTATGTTCAATTTGTAACAATGAAAATACATCCTGCCTATCAGATATTTACATTACAGCTCATAACAGTAGCAAAATTACAGCTATGAAGTAGCAATGAAAATAATTTTATGATTGGGGGTCACCACCACATGAGAAGCTGTCTTAAAGGGTTGCGGCATTAGGAAGGTTGAGAACCACTGATTTGGGGACTTAGACCGAAGAAGCAAGCTCAGCCTATATGACACACTGGTCACCTTTTAGCAGAGAGAAAAACAATGGCAAAACCATGCAATGGCTTTTAAGGCTTTCTCTAGAAATGCCTTCAACTCACATTCATTAATCAAAGCAAGTCAAGAAAGCCAAATCTAATCATACTGATGTGTGGGAAGAATAATCTTCTCTTATTATAATCCCTCCTATAATATAGTCCTCCCCATTGGAAGAGGCTGGTGGGGAGGAGGTGGACTTGTATTTGTTTTTTCAAAGTGATATAAATTGAATTCTAACGTGAGGCATCTAGGAAGTCCAAGTTCGCAGTGGACTGCTCTTTTTGAAGCCTACACGTTCACTACCCATTATACTCACTTCCTTTCTGTCATTTAAGCCCTAATCAGCTTCTTTCGACTCTATAAATGGTCTTAAACCATCTTTGGCTGAGAGACTGAGAAAAGGAAGAGAGAAGTGAAACAAGGAGAAAGAGGAAAAGGAGCTACTTTTGAAAGAACCTTAAACCAATGTATTTCTGTAGATTAGAACGAAAGTATGCTCCCGAGGAAAAGATCATCTGCCCTGCTTGGCATTGACTAATGACCTTACCGGTGGCCAGTGGCCATTTTCGTTCACCAGCCATGTCTGTCGTGATGGTGCGCAGATCTGGGACACGGTATGAACGTTCCTGACTCCTTTGTGTTCAGAACGTGCAAAGGCAGTGAGACAGTTGGACGAGCTACTCGGAAGACACATGGTTATGATGGAATCACAAGTGGGGAGGATAAACATCTTAAACAAGGAGAAAATGATGAGCGTTGCATGTGTGCAAGGGATGAATTGTGGCACAGAAGGAACAGCTCTGCAGGACAAAAAAAAGAATCAGGCAGCAATTGAAGAGCTGGGCTTTTGCAATCAAGAGTAATCAGCAGGAGATGAGGCAGAGCGATTAACAAAATGGAAAACCTGGCGCATGAGTTCGATCAGAATCAACACAGATGTCCTTTAGCCCGTGTCAGTTCAGGAGAAGGCCCGAAGTCTGTCTGAGAACGGAAGGGCTAAATATGTTTGTGGTCGACCAAGGCCGGGCCTGCCTGCAAAGTAAGTGAAAGACTCCTCCACCCTGCCTGCCGCCCAGGTGTAGATAAGGAGAGGCTGCCCCAGGCTGGGTACAGCAAGCATTTCAAGGTCTAGTTTTTGGATATTAGCCCGAATGAAACAGCTTTGCTAAATAACTACATGTTGGCCTTAGATGGTAGCATACATTGTTTCCGGTTGCCAATGTGGTTGGAGGTATGAAAGATTGCGAGCCCACCCTTTGGGGCTCCCCTGCTCTCTTAGGCGTCTCACTCTCTTCAGGCTGCCAAGGCCATCCCATGTACGGTGTCTCTGTGCAAAACCCAAGGGGCAATGGCAAGCTGCATCCGACTTCCTTCGTGTCTATTCTTTGCTTAAGTGTGCTGCTTTGGAAATGAATCAAAATGCATCTCTGAACTGTACTCGCAATGTCACTCTTGCCCATCCTCTCACCTAGACCAGACTCCTGTTCTGACTGCCTGGGGTGAAAGTGCTGCCGGGGACGCTTATGTTAAAAGCTGCGCGTGGCCCCTTAGTTCAAGGCCTGCCCCATCTGCTCTGTCAAATAAGTAGCAAGTGCACATGTTTTATTTCCTGACGTCAAGGGATTAGTGCCTCAAGAGATTGCCAATGACCTATTTTGGTGGAGAAAATAAATGCCCAATGGTACATATGTGTCAGTAGAGAGAGGACAAGTGCAGCTGATTTAAAAGTTTGAGAGCTGTGTAACTACTCTAAGGTAGGAATGTGTTCATTATAATAAGCTTAAACCCCTATGAGTCACAGTAGTCAGTGGCAATGGGACCCGAATGCCACCTGCTTGGCCTCTCCCTTTCCCTCTGAACATATCTCTCTACAGCAGTGGTTCTCAACCTTCCTAATGCCATGTCCCTTTAATGCAGTTCTGGAATTAGGATATCTATGAAGGAAATACACAGAGTGGCCAGATTATTAGGATCTCCGAACGCATAGCAACGAAAATAATTTTATGGTTGGGGGTCACCACCACATGAGAAACTGCATTAAAGGGACGTGGCATTAGGAAGGTTGAGAACCACTGCTCTACAGGCTTTACAAACCCCACAATATGAAAAGCATTGTCTTACGTAATGTTAGTCATTTATAGTCTGACCGGGATGCTTTGGACCATGAAAGGGAGCATGATGTATATCACCCTGGATGACAGACACAACTTGGGACCTTCCTGGGCAAATAGGGATTATACACTGAGTGGCCAGATTATTATGATTATGATCGCTGAACACATCATAATCTGGCCACTCAGTGTATGTGTATGTGTGTGTGTGTGTGTGTGTGTGTGTGTGTGTGTGTGTGATTAGAAACCTGGTGCATGAATTTGTGCATGGTTGGAGTCTGGCCAGCCTGGCCAGGGGGAGGGGACATGGGTAGTTGGCCAGCCTGCCTGCTGGTCAAACTCCTGGTCAAGGGGGCAATTTGCATATTAGCCTTTTATTATATAAGATGTACACCGAGTGACCACATTATTATGCGTTCAGAGATCCTAATAATCTGGCCACTCTGTGTATTCCCTTCATAAATATCCTAATTCCAGTGTTGCCTGCTTGAGGCTCTTTCCAAAAGGATACTGTTCTGCTCCCCAACCTCCTGCTGGAGAGGCAGCCCCAGCTCATTGGGCTGACCCTGAGCCCCTAGACCGCAGTGTAGCTGAGCACGTGATCCATGCTAAGTAACCGGGGGCTGGTGATTCCGTGAGGCCTTGATGAGACTTGACTGGACGTGACAAATCGGACCAAGCAGATTCTCTATTTCATGAATTGGAAATAGTGACCAGAAGAAGCCAAGTAGGTAGTGATTCTATTTTTCCTTCACACTGTTAACATGTGGAACACACACTGCCATCGTCAGTAACATCTGTCGTTACACTGCAGTCATTCCCAACTGCTAAGGGGAGGGATGGGGAAGCAGCAACATAAAAATCTCCAGCAATGTCTGCTAAAACCGCGAATGTATACACCCTTGACCAAGTAATTTCGAGTCTAGACATTTACCCAACAGACACACTTGCACACTGGCAAAATGATATATGTAGGCTAGTCATTGCAGTAATGTTCTACTAGCAAAAGATTGGCCAAAAAGCCCTCATCTGAATGTTGATCGGTAGGGAAATTATTAAGTTATGTTATTAATGAATATGTATTCATAAAGTGTAAAAAAAATTAATGTACTAAATGGAATGACTTTCAAATATGTTAACTGAAAAAGCAAGGTACATTGCAATTTGTATAAAATGTGGGGCAGAGCAAATGTGTGTGTGTGTGTGTGTGTGTGTGTGTGTGTGTGTGTTTGCTTGTATATGCCTAACATAATAAGGATCATAAAGATTGTCTCCAGGCAAGGAAATTGGATGGCTGGGGTGAGAACTGGTGAATTTTCACTGTACATTCTTTTATACTTATTGAATTTCGAACCATATGAATTTATGACCTATTTTGAAAATTAGCAAATAAATTAAAGATCTGGGATACACGACAGCTCTTAGGCAGGGAATATTCTTTTAAAATTTGCCTTAGGAATGTTGACTCTATCCTTGCCAACAAAGTCACCTAGGATCCCTTAGGGCATGATGGATTCAGGAACATTGAAATTTGGAGAATGGCATTTTTGGGTTTGAGCGGCAAAGTCCTGACTCATTCAGCTAGGCTCTATGGAAATTACCAACATTAATAAAAATAATTTACAATTGCACAAAAATATGAATAGACTTAATAGTATTAAACTACACTTAAAACGATTGAGATGGTAAATGTTATGTTTTATCTTACCACAATTTAAAAACAGAAGTAATAATAAAAAGAACCAGCTAAAATTATATATATTTTACAGCTTACTTAGAGCTTGGATATAATCCAGATGATGTTTGGCAAACATTTGATAGATGGTATAGAACTGGCAGACGCGATAATAAAAGTGGTAAGTGAAAATCCAAATGGAGTGAACTAATCGCTAGGATAGAGGGATTAGCCATGTGCAGAACAAGAGTGGAGAAAGGGCCTATTAATTCTGAAGGTGAAGGTCAGGGACATGTGCATTGTGATGGAGAAAAACAAAATGAAGACTTATAGGTCTTACAGTTCTGGATTCATTCCTGGCTTGACTCATCTGGCTAAGTGACTAAATTCCTCATTGCCTCTTTGTATCAAGGGTTGATATTATCAACTATTCAGGGCTACTGTCCATTGTAAATTAGGTGACTGAAATAAAGCCCCTACTAAGATGTTGGGCCCATAGTGTGTCCCCTGGTGAGATCCAGTGAGAACCTTGAAGGATTACTAGAAATGGGACAGTCTGGAAAAAGGCATCCCAACTCAAAAGACAACTACATCTGGGTGAATCTAGCAAGAGAAGCCTTGAGGTGTTCATAAAAGCCATCCCGGGACTTCAGTAACCCTTTTATGTGGCTAAATGCCAGTGCATTCTTTTATATTTCTTCTTTCCTTTTGTTTCTACTCATTTTCTTCTTTAGACTTCTTATTTTTCCTTTGGTCCTTTCCTTCCCCCTCTTTTTCTTTTTAAATAGCAGGAAATAGATTCTATTCAAAAGACCATCACTGTTTTCCCAGGTAATCTTAAGAATATGATATAATTTTCCTAAAATAGCACAGTTTTATAGGCATTAAGACCTGGAAGGAGTGCAATTTCAGATGTAAAACAAGGAGGACGGAGTTAGTGGCCTCCCTGAGACAAAGGAAAAATGGTAACATCCACTATGTACTGAGAGCCTGTTAGGTGCTTCCCAATGGAGCATGATTTCTCACAACTGCAAGGTACACATTAATCCTACTTTACAGATAAGACAAATCACACCCAGAGTGCTCAAGTGCCTAGACTTAGTGGAATCAGGATTTGAGTCCAAGTCTCAGTTGAAAGACCATGGTCCTTCCTGGGTACTCTCTTCCATCCCCAAATCTTTTCATTTTCTCTGGTCTCCCATATCCAGCCTCATAGCCATGTTTGTAGTCTTTAGTTCTGGAAGCTCATGTTTAACAGAAGGGAGCGATTGGGATAGGTCCTCTGTATAAACAAGAAGAATGACAATAGCATCACTATCTATTGGTTCTGAGAGTGGAATTTTATTTAATACATACCAAAGTTATTAACAGCTTATTAAAGTACATGAAAGACACAGGAATGCCTTTGATTCCACCAGATTCTCATAACGATGAATGCCGAGCCAGAGAATCCTCCTCCCCAAATTGTTTTGTTTTGAATGCCCAAGGTCGTATAGCTGACCTCTTTCTGTTATTCCAGTTGCTTAAGCCTACTTCTGCAGTCAACAGACTTATCACCATGCAGAAAAACATGCAAGTGCATCCTCCACACGCAGGAGAAAAAATGTATTGTTTTGAGGATTTAACAACGAGGGTACATATTTTATCCGTTTGTTCTCTTAGCGACTTCAAGCAATTGTCAAGAAACCTGTCTGCTTGTGGAACGGAGGCCTGCTTTAAATGCTGGTATGCGTTCTTCAGGATTTCCAGTACGACGTGTAGAGTGCAACGGTGTTTAAACTGAATGGTGAGCGTGTCTGGATACAACTATAATTGGAACAACTTATTGGGGAGTTTCTTTGTTCCTAAGAGAAATGGTGCAAATGTGATAGTGTGCAACATCTTGATGACTCTTCATTTTTAATTTTTATAAACATGCTTCTCTCTGGCCTAAGATGTTCTGACATATCTTTACCATTTGTGTCTCCACATATACACCTCTATTTCTTAGTCCATTTCTAAGATAATTTTTCCCCTGGGGGAAGATAAGATAGAAATGTTGAAAGAGGAGGGAAATCCAGGGGTTTTTGCTATCATCATAGAATATTCTTCATGTGGCTTTAGAGAATAGTTGTTCAAAGCTTTCATTTTCTAGATAAGGAAACTGAGTCCCAGGGAGGCAAAGGTACATACTCAAGGTCACACAGCTGGATGGCCACAGATGAGGGCTGGCATCCATTTCTTCTTACTTCCAGGTTGAGGGATGGCAGAGGGATCAGAGGAACAAGCCCTAAAACCATGTGAGGAAAACAGGCCACTTTGAAACAATGTTCCCTTGCTCCTGGCCCTTCTGCTCCCTCCTCAGTTCCCTTATCGAGTTCTGCTGTTTGAAGCTCACAGCCGGTTGAAACTTACCAGTATTCTTTGCCTTTTATCTGCCCTCGTCCTTTCTTTTATCCTTTCTCAACTCCACTCCACTTCCTGTGGGTACTGCTGCTTCTTCCAAGCATTTTACAAACCTGTTCCAAATTCAAAGGTCATTGAGTAGAGGCAGCGCCAAAGGCAAAGGCTAGCAGTGAAAATGCACACAATGCAAGAGAGGATTTTATTTTTAATTACATTAAGTGAGTAAGTAATGCCGGTGGGGGGAGGGGAGAGCTTAGTAGGGAGAGTGGTTCTCAGCCTTCAAGTAACCATGGAGACCACTGTCCACCACCTAACCATACAGCCAAACCACCTGTATATGAAGTCAAGCTGAAAATCCATAGTAAAAATGAGAACTGTTAAAGAATTGCCCTTTAAGCCTATAAAACAACTTTTTTTTTTAGTTCTTTATAGTTTACAAAGTATTTGCACATCCATTTCCTCTGTGGGCCTCCATCAACCATGTGAGCTCGGTAAGGTAATCTGGGTTGTTATTTAGAGGAAAAACAGAGGTTCATAGTTAGAGAGTCATATTCAGGGCAGACACAAATGAAATGTTCTTTTCATTTCACCACTTTGTCTCCCAAAAAAAGCCCAATAGCAAACCTTCCTAGTTTTGGAAATTGGGCCAAATCTGTTTAGAAGGTGTGCTGGTTAATGTTACGTGCCATCTGCAACAGGTCCAGGCTGCTGCGCAAGCTGTTTTGCTTCGTGGACACGTGATTCCAGAAGGTTAGGTTGGTATTATTATTTCAAGACACTATTTCCTGGATGCGGTGGCAGGTGGGTCAGAAGGTGAGGCAACAGACATATGCACACTGGATAGAACGGGGCTGTTTTCTGCATGGCACAAAGAGGATTGCTAATTTACTCTCGTTCTGCATACGCACAGAGGTTTCACTGATGAAAGAGCTGAGACCTGGGGGACAGTGGGCTTCCTGATTTAGGACCCCTGTCTGGGACTTGTCTCCCCACTCACAGGACCTGAAGGGCCCGCTTCTGTTCTGTTCATCTTGAGCCTGGAAGAGCAAAGAACAAGCATTCCCTTCAGGCAGCTCGGTCTTAAGGAAAGAGAAGGGAGGGGGTTGGGCTACTCTCGCACTGTTACCCTTTCCAAACTCAGAAGCCACTTTATCTCCTCTGGGGCAGAGTAAATAAGGCAGCCAGGGGAGCCAGAATGATCCCATTAGTGGAATTCTCTCCATGTGGAAGGAGACACCAGGAGTGGGAAGACATGCCCCATCTATAAAGAAATTCAAGTTAGGAAAGATTACCTAACTTAACACAGGTGAAACACTTGGGGCCTGGTCTACAGCCAGTACTTGATTAATGGAAGCTCTTTTAATTAGACACCCACAGACCAATTTCTGGTCTCAGCTCCTCCATTAACTGTGCGATTCGGGACAAAAGATCACATCTGTCTTCTCAACCGCTGAAGCCCCAGGACCAAGACTGGTGCTGAGTCCCCAGAACCAAGACTGGTGCCTTGCATCATGGCACCTGTAATAATAATATCAACAACAACAACGTTTTCTAATAAATTATCATCTGAAGTTGTTGCCGTCCATAAAATGTGGAATTTGATGTTGATGACATTGAAATTTCTTCATCACTCTAATGAGCTAATTCTGTAATAGGGCGACTCAGCAATTCTGATACACCTGTTTTTGTTCTTTTGTTTTTTTAAAAAGACATTAAGATTTGCTGTCAGCATTGGTATAATGAATCCAATGTTGAGCAAGGGCAATTCATTAGAATAGTAACATGATATAATTCTCTAATAATGTTAGGGTTAATTTGTCTGTACTCCCCAAATATCCTGGTCAATTTTAATAATTGTGCCAGCATTGCCTTCAACTCCTTAAATTTTTTAAAACTTTTATTTGCATGTGATAAATAGCTTATCTCTACTAGGCAAGTGTCCATAGCTATGCTATTATAAGATCTTCTCACTTTAAAAGTTTAGAATTTTTTAAGAATATGTGTTTATTGATTTCAGAGAGGAAGGGATTTCAGAGAGAGAGAGAGAGAGAGAGGTGAATATCAATGATGAGAATCACTGACGGGGTGCCTCCTGCATGCCCCACACTGGGGATGCAGCCTGCAACCCAGGCATGTGCCCTGACCGGGAATCGAACCATGGCCTCCTGGTTCATAGGTTAATGTTCAACTACTGAGCCGTGCTAGCTAAAAATTTATAATTTTATGGAACAAATCTAATGTCACCAAGCCGTCAGATTATTGTTTTAGAAAATAATCTCTCCCTTGCCCACTAAGCTAAAAACAAAACCACTCTTCAATTGTTACCATATTAGAATGAGAAAGTAGGCTCAGGTACTAATATGACCAGGACACAGAGCTAGTAAATTGCTAAGCTTAGTTCTGAGCACTTTTTAAAGGTGCCTTTGTATCTTATTATTATCTTATTAAGTGACTGGTATTTATAACCAGGTGCAACAACATCTGCTACGAAGCTAGAAAATTTTCATGTTCCAGATGAGGGCAAAATACAGAATTCAGAACTTTTTTCATTAGGAAAGATAACATTTCTTATCTACGTTTGGACAGATTTGCCAACAAAGCCAAAAGGCACAGCGAAAAAGACCGCATTAGCGGAATGATTTTCAGCCACTCTGAAAACAGACTCAGAAGTCCTTTATGGCCTGCTGTTTCAGTTTGGAGTCTAAAAGACTATCTGTCTACTTTGTGTCTGACTTATTTCCCCGTCAGACAGGAACTGGAATTTGAACTTTGCTCTCCAAAAGCCAAAGGCCAACTAATTTAGAAGGAGACTCTCAAAATCAATAATGGCTTCTTCTAGTTTCATTAGTTCTGTCTAAAGTGATTAAAGGATTTGATTCTCAGATAACCGTGATCCTTATTGCTATTTTTACAAATCACATTAATTTCTATACTTAGTTCTCATCACCGGTGGCATTCCTGAGGCAAGTCTGGATGCATGCAGCATTCCAGCCCGGGATGCCTTTTCAAGTTCCCAACAGAACACCGTGCCGGTGAGTGATGATACCTTTATTATCGTAGCCCCAAGGTGTGGAAGTTGTTTCCTGTCGTAGAGACTCGGCCCGACCCTTCCACTTGTTGGAACATCTGCAAATACTTTTTTCATTTCAGAGGCATCTGACTACAACTAGCCTCCCATCTGGATCGCTTCCTTTTTCCTGATTGCTCATACAAGACATCAATAACCTAGGAAGGCATTTAGCAAGAGGGAACCTGGGAGGGCCCGGGGATTACAGTGGAGCACCTGGAGGTTAGTTCTTATGGGTTTTCTCTCAGACTCAGTCATTAATTGGTTCATTCAACCATCATCGTGTATGAGGTGGTACCAGCCATGCAAATAACAAGCAGCAGTTTCTGTCCTCAAAAAGGAAGCCATGTATTGTATGCTGCCATTTATCGTCTTGAGGTAGGACATTGTATTACTCAGTTTGCAGAATAAACTACATTTACCAAGTGTCTTCTATGTCTGATGTTCCACAACTGCTTTAATTCTTATCTTTGGGAGGGAGACAGTTTATGGAATATTTTTACTTCATCTCTTTGTTTCCCCGCTTGGAAGCTGCATAAAATTCAAAGCAATGCTCTCTCTAAAGGCCTTTGTAAGTCACAATAAATAATTAAGATATACCAGAGGAATCTTTACTTGTTAAGTGAAATGACCAATTGTACAGTGCAAAGTACTCATACTCCTTCACATGTTTCATTTGCTTTAGACCTATATGTTAAGCTACAACACTAACTGCTTACCTATTGTGAGAAAGAAACTATATTTAAAAAGGGGTTAATGCAGTTGGGTCATTTTTATGCTCTTATATACTATCAATCCCAAGTTTTAAAATATATTTATATTTTGCACACCTGGGCACATTTCAGTATTGCACTTGAACTCTCATTTCATTATAATCAAATCATACACAGATCTAATTAACTCTGTCTTAGGAGTCGTTGAGCAATCATTAAACCTTCAAAGCACCAATAGTTTTAAGGTGTAGATAGGGTGTGGCTCATACACCCAGGATTTCAAAACCACATGGTTCTTCAGGTCCTGTTGGGGCTCATCTGTTTGCACATTTCCCTGCAGGAGTTTGGACTAATCAGGTCACCACAGCCTGACACTGCCGTCCCCATCACCCATTGTTTGCGACATGACGTAATGTCAACAGACCACGGGGAAGTTAGTAACAGGAAAAGGAAAATGCTTTAATACCCAAGGCCATCCATCCCCCAGGATTCAGCAGGACATATATTCCATATCAAATCATCTGATATCAAATCCTGCAAACGAGCCGGCCAAAGGACTGAGTCATACGGTCTGACTGATCATGTTCTCTAGCTGCAATGCAATATGGAGGCAAGCTGTGGTGAGTTGACAGTTCTTTCAAGTTTGCTGAAACTGAAAGGGCAAGTTGTTGCTCTATTAGTGCTGCTTTTTTTGCTGCAGGACATTTCACATGGCGTCATGCACTGGCTCGTCTTCATGTCTTTAGATATGCATTGGCCATCTTGGAAGCTGATGGGGGTTGGTTCCCTTATTCCCCATCCCCCAATATTCTCTGTCTTCCTGCTCATAACATAGCAAAGCTATTAAATACAACAGGGACATACATCTCAAGGACATGCAGGGAGCTAGTTGCCTGAGAACTTGGAAGAGCAGAGAGAGCCACTGAAACCTTAGGGTGTTTTGTTCCAATTAGAAAAAGACACCCCTTCCTCAGCCCTATGTAGAACATATGACAGTAGGTGAAGCGAGGGGCTCAAGTTCATTGCCTACGCAACTCCTCTGCCAGACACTATCACACGTACAGTCAACAAACTGCAAGTGTATGGAACCCTGGTTAAAACAAACAAATGGGGGGCACTCATAGCTTTAAAATGACTGCGGAGGGCATTAAGAAAGACGAGGGCGTCGAGACCGGTTTGGCTCAGTGGATAAAACGTTGGCCTGCAGACTGAAAGGTCCCAGGTTCGATTCCGGTCAGGGGCATGTACCTTGCTTGCGGGCACATCTCCAGTGTGGGGTGTGCAGGAAGTGGCTGATTGATGTCTCTCTCTCATCGATGTTTCTGACTTTCTATCCCTCTCCCTTCCTCTCTGTAAAAAATCAATAAGACACATTTAAAAAAAAAGATGAGAGCAACTTTAATATGGAGAGTGATGAAAACAGACAGTATTGCATGGTTTTCTTATGACTTTTTAGTAGAAGAAGACTGATTAAGCATGGTAACTGCCTTTTGATTCAAGTTAATACCACTGATCGCTGGGTGGTGACTTTTTCTTTCCCTCTCAAGGGATAGGAAAGACCAGGAACCAGAGATGTATGTAAGGTATTGCTATTGCTAAGGTGATCTGTATTTAAATAGAGACCAAAGACATTGAAACATTAAGCCAGTTTTGTCTATTTACTGCTCCATCCCAAACGCAGAACAATGCCTGACACACAGTTAAGTCCCTTAAAATGTTGATTGAGTAACTCTTTAATCCTAGACTTTCAGTCATTGAGCAATAGGAAATCACAGCAAGAAGGTCTCTTACCTTCAAGATTCTACACCTCAAATTAGGAATCCATCGTAAATTAGTTTTCTCTTTGGTACTTCACAGGCCAGAGGGTTCAACTCCCTTATCCTGGTAAAATATCACCACCACAAACACTACTTGAATAAGGATTATTCTTTTTTACAAGCCTCCATTGCACATCATGAACTATTTGTCCACCAACAATTGAAATGTCTATCAGCCAAATATTTTATGAGAGGATGCAGCCTCCCACACTGTATTTCAGTCCCTGAGAGACTACAAATGAAAAAAAAAAGTGGTGACACAGTTGTATTTAAACATTATTTTACACTTTTGCTATTTTTATAGATGGTTGTCATAACAATGATGCATTATTGATAGTGAAGGAATACACGTCTCCCTCCAAAGATCTCAGAGCACCTGGTGAGTTAGGAAAGATCCTCCCCACACCTCTGGTGCAGTAGGTATGCTGTCAGCATTTTCCCCAGCACACTGGGTCACACCTGAGTCAGTGGTAGGGCTGGCATTCCTCTTGCATGACACTTTTGTTCCCAGCTCTAATCCATCAGAGAACAGTGGCTACACATTCATGCTTTCCCTCATTCCTCCTTTCATTCAACGTGTGCCTTTGATGTAGTTCACTGGGCAGTTAGGCTCCGTCTCTCGTTCCTTACTGAACTCACATCATATAAACATGACAATCTGTAAAAAAAAAAAAAAAAAAAAATTGATCGTAACAATTATTTAAAATGTAGAGCAGAGGTTTTTCTGCACATAATGATGAATGCTGATTGTTCCATTCTGACATACCTACCAGTGAGTCACACGTACGCTAAGGAAATGACTGAAAGACACAAAAATTTAAAGATATACGTACTTCTCACGCCCAACCGGCCCATGCATGGCTCAGTGGTGGAGAATCGACCAATGAATCAGGAGGTCACTGTTCAATTCCAGGTCAGGGCACATACCCAGGAGGCAGGTTCCATCTCCAGTGGGGGTGCGTGCAGGAGGCAGCCCATCAACGATTCTTTCTCCTCTCGCTCCTTCTCCCTTCCTCTCTGGAATAAAAATAGATTTAAAAATAAAAAGAGGACTTAAAAAAAAAGATATGCTTCTCTCTTATTTGTTATGGATCTTAAGCATGTGTCCATAAAGCTTTTTTTTCTCTCTCAATGTTTGCCTGGTACAGCTACATCCTTGCGTTTTCTGTGTCTCATTAGAGGTTTCCGCCGCACGCATTATAGCCGGGTTCGTACAAGATGTTCAAGACCATGAAAAGACGAATGTACATGCCTTCCTCGTGCCACGGTCTGAATTCTTTTTCAGCTCATTTGTCCCTTTCAGCCACCTCCCTGTTTGCCCTCTCCCTCCCTGAATTCACAACGATGCCTCTTGCCAGAGACCCTGCCTCCAGACTTCCCTGTTATATACATTCAATGTCATGCACGTCCATCCAGGCGAGCCGTGTGCAGCGCCTGCTGGATGAGAGGTAACAGCAACAAGCCGAAGGCACCTTGTAGGACCTCGGGTTCCCATGTTGCAGAGCTTGGCAGACAGTTACCTATTCCTGGGCGCAGTGCAAGTCACTGATTCCCATTGTCAAGGTCAGGAGGAGCCTCGCACACCGGTCTGCCCCTAGAAGCCACGCCCCTAACTGTGCAAGTCCAAGTGGGTGTACCTGTCTCCCCCGGCTCCCCAGCCCTCGCGCTCCCCCCCCCCTGGGGACCCCCCTGGGAAGGGTTCTGATGCTCCCCCACGGCCACTGCCTGGAAGGGCTGGTGCGCCCGCTGCCGCCCCCCGGGCAGAGCGAGGCGGCCCCGGCCCCGGCCCCCAGGTGGCGGCTGCGTGACAGCAGGCACTTCCCAGCCCGACGCGCTGCTAATGCAGCCTGATCTCATCGCCGGGCGTCACGACACGCGCTCCCCCGGCTGCACGCGGCGTAGCGTGAGAGGCGCCCGCGGCCCGGCCCGCCCGCCCCGGGGGCTGCGTGCAACCAGCCATCCCGCCCGCTCGCCCTCCGGACCGCCCTCCGGCCCGCAGAGCCCGAGCCGGTTCCACCGAGGGCGACGCCGGTTTGCAGCCGGCCTTTAGCTGGCCCCGGACGCCCCACACCCCTCTCTAATCCCCCCACCCCCACCCCCCTGCAGGCTCCATTCAGCCCCCGCGGGCCAGCTGCCGCCCCAGCCAGCCCGGACTCCGGAGAAGGCGCCAGGTCGCAGGGGTCAGTCGCCTGGCAACGCAGCTCGGCTGCTGCGCACCCGGTTCCCGGCAGCAGCCCCACCTCCCACCGCCACCCCCGGCGGGGCGCTGTGGGGGGTCTCTTCCCGGGTGTCCCTACCCCC